>NW_025553804.1:0-93946 GCF_020424385.1 Procambarus clarkii
CACCACCCACCTACACACCACCACCTACACCACCACCCTACACCACCACCTACACCAACACCTCTACACCACCACCTACACCAACACCTCTACACACCACCACCACCACACACCTACACCACCACCACCACCACCTCTACACCACCACCTACACCACCACCTACACCACCACCTACACCAACACCTCTACACCACCACCTACACCACCACCTACACCACCACCTACACCACACCACCTACACCCACCTCTACACCACCACCTCTACACCACCACCTACACCACACCTCTACACCACCACCTACACCAACACCTCTACACCACCACCTCCACCAACACCTCTACACCACCACCTACACCACCACCACCTACACCACCACCTACACCAACACCTCTACACCACCACCTCCACCAACACCTCTACACCACCACCTCCACCAACACCTCTACACCACCACCTACACCACCACCTACACCACCACCTACACCACCACCTACACCACCACCTACACCACCACCTGCACCACCACCTCTACACCACCACCTGCACCAACACCTACACACCACCACCTACACCAACACCTCTACACTACCACCTACACCACCACCTCCACCACCACCTACACCACCACCTACACCACCACCTACACCACCACCTACACCACCACCTCTACACCACCACCTACACCACCACCACCACCACCACTACACCACCACCTACACCACCACCTCTACACCACCACCTACACCAACACCTCTACACCACCACCTACACCACCACCTACACACCACCACCCCACCTCCACCACCTCTACACCACCACCTACACCACCACCTCTACACCTCCTCCTACACCACCACCTACACCACCACCTACACCACCACCTACACCTACACCCACCCACCACCTACACCACACCACCACCTCCACCACCACACCACCTACACCACACCACACACCTCTACACCACCACCTACACCAACACTCTACACCACCACCTACACACCACCACCACCTACACCACCACCTCTACCCACCACCTCTACACCACCACCACCCCACCTACACCACCACCTACACCACCACACCACCTCTACACCACCACTACACCACCACCTACACCACACCTCTACACCACCACCTACACCAACACCTCTACACCACCACCTGCACCACCACCCTACACCACCACCTACACCACCACCCACACCACCACCACCTCTACACCACCACCTACACCACCACCTGCACCTACACCACCACCTACACCAACACCTCTACACCACCACCTGCACCAACACCTCTACACCACCACCACCAACACCACCACCACCTCTACACCACCACCCCACCACCACCACCACCTACACCACCACCTACACCACCACACCAACACCTCTACACCACCACCTGCACCACCACCTCTACACCACCTACACCCTACACCACCACCTACACCACCACCTCACCACCCACACCTGCACCACACCTCTACACCACCACCACCACACCTCTACACCACCACACCTCCACCTCCACCACCACCTACACCAACACCTCTACACCACCACCTGCACAACACTACACCACCACACCACCACCTACACCACCACCACCAACACCTCTACACCACCACCTCCACCAACACCTCTACACCACCACCTACACCAACACCACACACCACCTACACCACCACCACCACCTACACCTCTACACCCACCTCTACACCCACCTCTACACACCACTACACCACCACCACCTCTACACCACCACCACCACACACCACCACCAACACCTACACCACCACCCACCACCTACACCACCACCTCTACACCTCCACACCACCACCACCAACACCTCTACACCACCACCTGCACCAACACCTCTACACCACCACCTACACCAACACCTCTACACCACCACCTCTACACCACCACCACCACCTGCACCAACACCTCTACACCACCACCTACACCAACACCTCTACACCACCACCTGCACCAACACCTCTACACCACCACCCACCACCACCACACACCACCACCACCTACACCACCACCTCTACACCACCACCTACACCACACCTCTACCCACCACACCACCACCTACACCACCACCAACACCTCTACACCACCACCCACCACACACCACCCTACACCACCACCTCTACACCACCACCAACACCACCAACACCTCTACACCACCACCTACACCAACACCTACACCACCACCACCACCAACACCCACACCACCTCTACCAACACCACCACCACCAACACCTCTACACCACCACCTACACCAACACCTCTACACCACCACCACCACCACCACCTACACCACCACCTACACCACCACCACCACACCACCACCTACACCACCACCTCTACACCACCACCTACACCACCACCTACACCACCTCTACACCACCACCTACACCAACACCTCTACACCACCACCCACACCCCACCTCTACACCACCACCTACACCAACACCACCACACCACCACCACTACACCACCACCTACACCACCACCCTACACCACCACCTACACCAACACCACCTACACCACCACCCACACCACACCCTACACCACCACCTACACCACCACCTACACCACCACCTCTACACCACCACCTACACCACCACCCTACACCACCACCTACACCACACCTACACCACCACCTACACCACCACCCTACACCACCACCTACACCAACACCTCTACACCACCACCTACACCAACACCCACCACCACCACACCTCTACACCACCACCTACACCACCACCTACACCACCACCTACACCACCACCACCTCCACACCACCACCTCTACACCACCACCTCTACACCACACCTCTACACCACCACCTACACCACCACCTACACTACACCACCACCACCACCACCACCACCACCTACACCACCACCTGCACCACCACCCTACACCACCTCTACACCACCACCTCCACCAACACCTCTACACCACCACCTACACCACACCAACACCTCTACCACCACCACCTACACCACCACCTCTACACCACACCACAACACCTCTACACCACCACCTGCACCAACACCTCTACACCACCACCACCCACCAACACCTCTACACCACCACCTGCACCAACACCTCTACACCACCACCCTCACCACACCTCTACACCACCACCTACACCACCACCCACCACCACACCTCTACACCACCACCTACACCAACACCTCTACACCACCACCACCACCCACACCACCCTACACCACCACCACCACCACCACCTCTACACCACCACCTCACCACACCCTACACCTACACCACCACCTACACCAACACCTCTACACCACCACCTACACCAACACCTCTACACCACCACCACACCAACACCTCTACACCACCACCTGCACCAACACCTCTACACCACCACCTACACCTCTACACCACCACCACCACCTCTACACCACCACCTACACCAACACCTCTACACCACCACACACCACCACCTACACCACCACCTACACCACACACCTACACACCACCCACCACCCTACCACCACCACCTACACCACCACCTGCACACACACCTCTACACCCAACACCTACACCCACCACCTCTACACCACCACACCTCCACCACCACCTACACCACCACCTCTACACCACCACCTCACCACACCACCACCCAACACCTCTACACCACCACCCTACACCACCACCTCCACCAACACCACCACCACCTCTACACCACCACCTACACCAACACCTCTACACCACCACCTGCACCAACACCTACACACCACCACCTACACCACCACCCTACACCACCACCACACCACCACCTGCACCAACACCTCTACCACCACCTACACCACACCACCACCTCACCACCACCACCTACACCACCACAACACCTCTACACCACCACCACCACCTCTACACCACCACCTACACCACCACCTCTACACCACCACCACCACCAACACCTACACCACACCCACCACCTACACCTACACCACCACCACCACCACCACACCTCTACACCACCACACCTACACCACCACCTACACCAACACCTCTACACCACCACCACCTACCACCAACACCTCTACACCACCACCTGCACCAACACCTCTACACCACCACCTGCACCAACACCTCTACACCACCACCTACACCAACACCTCTACACCACCACCTACACCAACACCTCTACACCACCTACACCCACACCTCTACACCACCACCTACACCACCACCTACACCACCACCTACACCCACCACCTACACCACCACCTACACCACCACCTACACACCACCACCTACACCACCACCTCTACACCACCACCTCACCACCACCACCCACCACCACCACACCACCACACCACCACCTACACCACCACCCTACACCACCACCTCCACCACCACCTCTACACCACCACCTCCACCACCACCACCTACACCTCTACACACCACCTACACCACCACCTACACCACCACCTACACCACCTACACCACCACCTTCTACACCACCACCACCTACACCACCACCTACACCACCACCTCCACACCACCACCTACACCAACACCTCTACACCACCACCACACCACCACCACCTCTACACCACCACCTACACCACCACCTACACCACCACCTCTACACCACCACCTACACCACCACCTCTACACCACCACCTACACCACCACCTCTACACCACCACCTACACCACCACCTCTACACCACCACCCACCACCTCTACACCACCACCTACACCACCACCTACACCACCACCTCTACACCACCACCTACACCAACACCTCTACACCACCACCTGCACCAACACCTCTACACCACCACCTACACCACCACCACCACCACCTACACCACCACCTACACCACCACCTGCACCACCACCTCTACACCACCACCACCTACACCACCACCTACACCACCACCCACCAACACCCTACACCACCACCTACACCACACCTCTACACCACCACCTACACCACCACCACCAACACCTCTACACCACCACCTACACCACCACCTCTACACCACCACCACCACCACACCACCTCTACACCACCACCTACACCACCACCCTACACCACCACTCTACACACCACCACCACACCACCACTACACCACCACCTCTACACCACCACCTACACCAACACCTCTACACCACCACCTACACCACCACCTCTACACCACCACCTACACCACCACCTCTACACCACCACCTACACCACCACCTCACCACCACCTCTACACCACCTACACCACCACCACCTACACCACCACCTACACCACCACCTCTACACCACCACCTACACCACCACCTACACCACCACCCTACACCACCACCTACACCACCACCTCCACACCACCACCTACACCACCACCTACACCACCACCCTACACCACCACCTCTACACCTACACCCACCACCAACACCTCTACACCACCACCTGCACCAACACCTCTACACCACCACCTACACCAACACCTCTACACCACCACCTACACCAACACCTACACCACCACCACCAACACCCTACACCACCACCCTACACCACCACCTACACCACCACCTACACCACCACCTGCACCAACACCCTACACCACACCCACCAACACCTACACCACCACCTCTACACCACCACCACCACCACCACCACCACCTACACCACCACCACCTACCTCTACACCACCACCTACACCACCACCCACCACACCTCTACACCACCACCACCACCACCACCTACACCACCTCTACACCACCACTCTACACACCACCACCCCACCTACACCACCACCTACACCACCACCCACCAACACCTCTACACCACCACCTACACCAACACCTCTACACCACCACCTCCACCAACACCTCTACACCACCACACCACCACCCTACACCACCACACCAACACCTCTACACCACCACCTGCACCAACACCTCTACACCACCACCTACACCAACACCTCTACACCACCACCTACACCACCACCTCCACCACCACCCACCAACACCTCTACACCACCACCTACACCACCTCTACACCACCACCTACACCACCACCTACACCACACCTCTACACCACCACCTACACCAACACCTACACCACCACCTCTACACCACCACCACCACCACCACACACCTCTACACCACCACCTACACCACCACCCTACACCACCACCACCACCACCTACACCACCACCCACCACACCTCTACACCACCACCTACACCACCACCTACACACCACCTCTACACCACCACCTGCACCAACACCTCTACACCACCACCACCAACACCTCTACACCACCACTACACCACTACACCACCACCACCCACCTCTACACCACCACCTACACCACCACCTCTACACCACCACCTACACCAACACCTCTACACCACCACCTACACCAACACCTCTACACCACCACCTACACCACACCACCTCTACACCACACCACCACACCACCACCAACACCTCTACCTACACCACACCACCACCACCACCACCTACACCACCACCTCTACACCACCACCACCTCTACACCACCACCTACACCACCTCACACCACCACCACCACACCACCACACCTCTACACCACCACCTGCACCAACACCTCTACACCAACACCTCTACACCACCACCTCCACCAACACCTCTACACCACCACCTACACCACCACCTCTACACCACCACCTGCACCACCACCTCTACACCACCACCTACACCACCACCTACACAACACCACCTACACCACCACCCACCACACTCTACACCACCACCTACACCACCACCTCTACACCACCACCTCCACCAACACCTACACCACACCACCACCTACACCACCACCTCTACACACCACCTCTACACCACCACCAGCACCAACACCTCTACACCACCACCTGCACCAACACCTCTACACCACCACCACCAACACCTCTACACCACCACCTACACCAACACCTCTACACCACCACCTCCACCAACACCTCTACACCACCACCTACACCACCACCACCACCACCACCTACACCACCACCACCTACACCACCACACCTCTACACCACCACCTACACCACCACCACCTGCACCAACACCTCTACACCACCACCTACACCACCTCTACACCACCACCTACACCACCACCTACACCACCACCTACACCACCACCTACACCCACCACCACCACCACCTCTACACCACCACCTCTACACCACCACCTACACCACACCACCCACCTCTACACCACCACCTACACCACCACCTGCACCTACACCACCACCCACCTACACCACCTACACCACCACCTACACCACCACCCACCACCTCTACACCACCACCTACACCACCACCTCTACACCACCACCTGCACCAACACCTCTACACCACCACCACCACCCACACCTCTACACCACCACCTACACCACCACCTCTACACCACCACCTACACCACCACCTCTACACCACCACCTGCACCAACACCTCTACACCACCACCTGCACCAACACCTCTACCACCACCACCACCACCACCACCACCTACACCACACCCACCCACCACCCACCAACACCTCTACACCACCACCTACACCACCACCTCTACACCACCACCTACACCACACCTACACACCACCACCCACACCACACCTCTACACCACCACCTCCACCAACACCTCTACACCACCACCTGCACCACCACCTCTACACCACCACCACACACACCACCACCACCACTACACACACCACCTACACCACCACTCTACACCAACACCTCTACACCACCACCCACCAACACCTCCACACCACCACCTCCACACCACCACCTCTACACCACCACCTACACCAACACCTCTACACCACCACCTACCACCACCAACACCTCTACACCACCACCCACCAACACCTCTACACCACCACCTACACCACCACCTACACCACCACCTCTACACCACCACCTACACACCACCACCTCCACACCACTCTACACCACCACCTCTACACCACCACCTCTACACCACCACCTACACCACCACCTACACCACCACCTCTACACCACCACCTACACCACCACCTCTACACCACCACCTCTACACCACCACCTCTACACCAACACCTACACCACCACCCACCACCACCACCAACACCCACACCACCACCACCACCACCACCTCTACACCACCACCTGCACCACACCTCTACACCACCACCTACACCACCACCTACACCACCACCTCTACACCACCACCTACACCACCACCTACACCACCACCTCTACACCACCACCTACACCACCACCTACACCACCACCTACACACCACCACCACCACCAACACCTCTACACCACCACCTACACCAACACCTCTACACCACCACCTACACCACCACCTCTACACCACCACCTACACCACCACACACACCACCCACCACTACACCACCACACCACCACCCTACACCACCACCTACACCAACACCTCTACACCACCACCTACACCACCACCTCTACACCACCACCTACACCAACACCACCACACCACCACCTACACCAACCACCACCACCACACCAACACCTCTACACCACCACCACACCCACCTACACCACCACCTCTACACCACCACCTGCACCAACACCTCTACACCACCACCTACACCACCACCTACACCACCACCTACACCACCACCTACACCAACACCTCTACACCACCACCTACACCAACACCTCTACACCACCACCTACACCACCACCAACACACCACCACCTCTACACCACCACCTACACCACCACCTCTACACCACCACCCACCACCACCTACACCACCACCTCCACCACACCTACACCACCACCTACACCACCACCACACCAACACCTCTACACCACCACCACACCACCTCTACACCACCACCTCCACCAACACCTCTACACCACCACCTACACCAACACCACCTACACCACCACCACCACCTCTACACCACCTACACCACCTCTACACCACCACCTCTACACCACCACCTACACCTACACCCACCACCTCCACCACCACCTGCACCAACACCTCTACACCACCACCTACACCAACACCTCTACACCACCACCTACACCACCACCTCTACACCACCACCCTACACCACCACCTACACCCACCACCACCACCACCACCACCACCACCTACACCACCACCACCACCACCACCACCACCACCTACACCACCACCACCACCACCACACCACCACCTACACCACCACCACACCACCACCTCTACACCACCACCACCACACCACTACACCACCACCCACCCACCACCACCTCTACACCACCACCTACACCAACACCTCTACACCACCACCTACACCACCACCTACACCACCACCACCTACACCAACACCTCTACACCACCACCTGCACCACCACCACCTACACCACCACCACACCACCACACCTCCACACCACCACCTACACCACCACCTCTACACCACCACCTACACCACCACCTCTACACCACCACCCACCAACACCTCTACACCACCACCTACACCACCACCCTACACCTACACCACCACCACTACACCACCCCTACACCAACACCCTACACCACCACCTACACCACACCTCTACACCCACCACCCACCAACACCTCACACCACCACCTACACCACCACCTCTACACCACCACCACACCACCACCTCTACACCACCACCTACACCACCACCTACACCACCACCACCACCACCACCACCTACACCACCACCTACACCACCACCTCTACACCACCACCTGCACCAACACCTCTACACCACCACCACCACCAACACCTCTACACCACCACCTGCACCACACCTCTACACCACACCAACACCTCTACACCACCACCTACACCAACACCTCTACACCACCACCTACACCAACACCTCTACACCACCACCACCACCTACACCACCACCACCACCTCTACACCACCACCTCCACCAACACCTCTACACCACCACCCCAACACCTCTACACCACCACCTACACCAACACCTCTACACCACCACCTACACCAACACCTCTACACCACCACCTACACCAACACCTCTACACCACCACACCACCACCCTACACCACCCTACACCACCACCTACACCACCACCTACACCACCACCTCTACACCACCACCACACCACCACCTCTACACCACCACCTACCACCACCACCAACACACCACCACCACCACCACCACCTCTACACCACCACCTACACCACCACCTCTACACCACCACCCACCCACCTACACCACCACCCTACACCAACACCACCACCACCACCACCACCTCTACACCACCACCTCACCACCACCACCTACACCACCACCTACACCACCACCCTACACCACCACCTACACCACCACCTCTACACCACCACCTACACCACCACCACCACCACACCACCACCTACACCACCACCCACACCACCACCTCCACCACCACCACACCACCACCTCTACACCACCACCTACACCAACACCTCTACACCACCACCACCACCAACACCTCTACACCACCACCACCACCACCTCCACCACCTCTACACCACCACCTACACCACCACCTCTACACCACCACCTACACCACCACCTCCACCACCACCCCTACACCACCACCACCTACACCACCACCTACACCACCACCTACTACACCACCACCACCACCTACACCACACACCCTACACCACCACCTACACCACCACACACCTACACCACCACCTACACCACCACCTCTACACCACCACCTACACCAACACCTCTACACCACCACCTACACCAACACCTCTACACCACCACCACACCACACCTCCACCACCACCACCACACACCTCTACACCACCACCTACACCACCACCTACACCACCACCTACACACCACCTCTACACCACCACCTACACCAACACCTCTACACCACCACCTACACCACCACCTACACCACCACCTACACCACCACCTGCACCACCACCTCTACACCACCACCTGCACCACCACCTCTACACCACCACCTGCACCAACACCTCTACACCACCACCACCAACACCTCACCACACCCTACACCACCACCACTACACCACCACCTCCACCACCACCTCTACACCACCACCTCACACCACCACCTACACCACCACCTACACCACCACCCTACACCACCACCTACACCCACCACCAACACCTCTACACCACCACCTACACCACCACCTACACCACCACCTCTACACCACCACCTACACCACCACCTCCACCACCACACCACCACCACCTCCACACCACCACCTACACCACCACCTACACCACCACCTCTACACCACCACCTACACCACCACCACCACCTACACCCACCAACACCTCTACACCACCACCACCACCAACACCTCTACACCACCACCTACACCACCAACACCTCTACACCACACCACCTGCACACCACCACCTACACCACCACCTACACCAACACCTCTACACCACCACCTACACCAACACCTCTACACCACCACCTACACCACCACACCACCACCCCACCACCTCTACACCACCACCTACACCAACACCTCTACACCACCACCTGCACCAACACCTCTACACCACCACCTACACCACCACCTCTACACCACCACCTACACCAACACCTCTACACCACCACCTACACCACCACCTCCACCACCACCTACACCTACACCTCCACCACCACCACACCACCACCACCACACCACCACCTACACCACCACCTACACCACACCTCTACACCACCACCTCCACCAACACCTCTACACCACCACCTCCACCAACACCTCTACACCACCACCTCCACCAACACCTCTACACCACCACCTACACCAACACCTCTACACCACCACCTACACCACCACCTACACCACCACCACCACCTCTACACCACCACCTGCACCAACACCTCTACACCACCACCTACACCAACACCTCTACACCACCACCTCTACACCACCACCTACACCACCACCTACACCACACCACCTACACCACCACCTACACCACCACCACCACCTACACCTACACCACCACCTACACACACCTCTACACCACCACCTCTACACCACCACCCTACACCACCACCACCTACACCAACACCTCTACACCACCACCTACACCACCACCTCACACCACCACCTACACCACCACCTCTACACCACCACCTACACCACCACCTACACCACCACCTACACCACCACCTACACCACCACCTACACCACCACCTACACCACCACCTACACCACCACCTACACCACCACCTACACCACCACCTCCACCACCACCACCTCTACACCACCACACCTCTACACCACCACCTACACCACCACCTACACCACCACCACCACCACACCACCACCTGCACCAACACCTCTACACCACCACCTACACCAACACCTCTACACCACCACCACCCACCACCTGCACCAACACCTCTACACCACCACCTACACCACCACTCTACACCACCACTACACCACACCTCTACACCACCACCACACCACACCTCTACACCACCTCTACACCCACCAACACCTCTACACCACCACCTACACCAACACCACTACACCACCACCTACACCACACCTCTACACCACCACCACCACCACACCTCTACACCACCACCTACACCACCACCTACACCACCACCTACACCAACACCCTACACCACCACCACCACCACACCACCTACACCACCACCTACACCAACACCTACACCACCAACCACCACCTCACACCACCACCTACACCACCACCTACACCACCACCACCTCTACACCTCTACACCCCACCACACCAACACCTCTACACCACCACCCACCCACCTCTACACCACCACCTCTACACCACCACCACCCACCACCACCTCTACACCACCACCTACACCACCCTACACCACCCACCCACTCTACACCACCACACCACACCTCTACACCACCACCTACACCAACCTACACCACCACCTACACCACCACCTACACCAACACCTACACCACCACCCACCACACCACAACACCTCTACACCACCACCTGCACCACACCTCTACACCACCACCCTACACCAACACCTCTACACCACCACCTACACCAACACCCTACACCACCACCTGCACCAACACCTCTACACCACCACCTGCACCACCACCTCCACCAACACCTCCACCAACACCTCTACACCACCACCTGCACCAACACCTCCTACACCACCACCTACACTACACCACCACCTACACCACCACCTGCACCAACACCTCTACACCACCACCTGCACCAACACCTCTACACCACCACCTACACCAACACCTCCACCACACCACCACCTACACCACCACCTACCCTACACCACCACCTACACCAACACCTCTACACCACCACCCACCACCTACACCACACCACCACCTACACACCACCACCACCACCCACACCACCACCTACACCACCACCTCTACACCACCACCTCTACACCACCACCTACACCAACACCTCTACACCACCACACCCACCACACCTCTACACCACCACCTGCACCACCACCTCTACACCACCACCTACACCACCACCACCACCACCACCTCTACACCACCACACTACACCAACACCTCTACACCACCACCACCACCAACCACCTCTACACCACCACCTGCACCAACACCTCTCCACCACCACCCTACACCACCACCTACACCAACACCTCTACACCACCACCCACCACCACCACCACCACCACCTACACCACCACCTCTACACCACCACCTACACCACACCTCTACACCACCACCACCTACACCACCACCACCACCTCCACCACCACCTCTACACCACCACCTACACCAACACACCTACACCACCACCCTACACCACCACCTCTACACCACCACCTCTACACCACCACCCACCACCACCACCTACACCAACACCTACACCAACACACCTACACCACCACCACCACCACCACCACCTCTACACCACCACCTGCACCAACACCTCTACACCACCACCCAACACCAACACCTCTACACCACCACCACACCAACACCCACCACACACCACCTACACCACCACCACCTACACCAACACCTCTACACCACCACCCAACACCTCTACACCACCACCACCACCACCTACACCACCACCTACACCACCACCACCCACCTACACCACACCTCTACACCACCACCTACACCACCACCTACACCAACACCTACACCACCACCTACACCACCACCTACACCACCACACCCTACACCACCACCCTACACCACCACCTCCACCACCACCTCTACACCACCACACCTACCACACCACCACCTACACCACCACCTACACCACCACCACACCCACCACCACCCACCTACACCACCACCTACACCACCACCTACACCACCACCTCCACCAACACCTCTACACCACCACCTCCACCAACACCTCTACACCACCACCTCCACCAACACCAACACCACCACCTCCACCAACACCTCTATACCACCACCTACACCACCACCTCTACACCACCACCTGCACCACCACCTACACCACCACCTCTACACCACCACCTCTACACCACCACCTGCACCACCAACACCCACCACACCAACACCACCTACACCACCACCTACACCACCACCTACACCACCACCTACACCACCACCTACACCCACCACACACCTACACCACCACCTACACCAACACACCTACACCACCACCTCCACCACACTACACCCACCACTACACCACCACCTACACCACCACCATCTACACCACCACCTACACCACCACCTACACCACCACCACCACCTACACCACCACACCACCCTACACCACCACACCACCCTACACCAACACCTCTACACCACCACCTACACACCACCACCACCTACACCACCACCAACACCTCTACACCACCACCTCTACACCACCACCACCCACCACCACCACCTACACCACCACCACTACCCACCACCACCTCTACACCACCACCTCCACCACCACCTCTACACCACCACCTACACCACCACCTCTACACCACCACCACCACCAACACCACCACCACCACCACCACACCTCTACACCACCACCACCACACCTCTACACCACCACCTACACCAACACCTCTACACCACCACCTGCACCACCACCACCTACACCACCACCACCTGCACCACCACCTCTACACCACCACCTACACCAACACCTCTACACCACCACCTACACCACCACCTCTACACCACCACCTACACCACCACCAACACCTCTACACCACCACCAACACCACCACCACCACCTACACCACCACCTACACCACCACCCTACACCACCACCACCTACACCAACACCTCTACACCACCACCTACACCACCACCTCTACACCACCACCTACACCACCACCTACACCACCACCTCTACACCACCACCTACACCACACCTCCACCACACCCTACACCACCACACCACCACCTACACCACCACCTCCACCAACACCTCTACACCACCACCTGCACCACCACCTCTACACCACCACCCACCCACCCTACACCAACACCTCTACACCACCACCTACACACCACCACCACCTACACCAACACTACACCACCACCTACACCAACACCTCTACACCACCACCTACACCACCACCTACACCACCACCCTACACCACCACCTACACCACCACCTCTACACCACCACCTACACCACCACCACCTACACCACCACCACCACCACACCTCTACACCACCACCTACACCAACACCACACCACCACCTACACCACACCTCTACACCACCACCTCTACACCACCACCACCACCACCACCCACCACACCTCTACACCACCACCACACCACACCTCTACACCACCCACCACCACCACCTACACCACCACCCTACACCCACCACCCCACCCACCACCACCTCTACACCACCACCTACACCAACACCTCTACACCACCACCTACACCACCACCACCACCTACACCACCACCACCTCTACACCAACACCTCTACACCACCACCTACACCAACACCTCTACACCACCACCTACACCACCACCTACACCACCACCTGCACCACCACCACCACACCACCACCTACACCACCACCTCTACACCACCACCTACACCACACCTCTACACCCACACCCTACCACCACACACCTCTACACCACCACCTCTACACCACCACCTCCACCACCACCTACTACACCACCACCTACACCAACACCTCTACACCACCACCTACACCACACCACCCACCACCACCACCTACACCACACCACCTCTACACCACCACCTCTACACCACCCACCACCACCTCTACACCACCACCTACACAACCTACACCACCACCCTACACCACCACCTCCACCCACACCTCTACACCACCACCCACAACACCTCTACACCACCACCTACACCACCACCTACACACCACCACCTACACCACCACCTCCACCACCACACCTCTACACCACCACCTACACCACCACCACCACCACCACCACCCACCACACCTACACCACCACACCACCACCTCTACACCACCACCTACACCACCACCTACACCACCACCTCTACACCACACCCACCAACACCTCTACACCACCACCTACACCACACCTCTACACCACCACCTACACCAACACCTCTACACCACCACCTACACCACACACCTCCACCACACCAACACCTCCACCACCACCACCACACCACCAACACCTCTACACCACCACCTACACCAACACCCTACACCACCACCTACACCACACCTCTACACCACCACCACCACCAACACCTCTACACCACCACCTACACCAACACCTACACCACCACCTACACCACCACCACCCACCCACCCACCACCACCTACACCACCACCTACACCACCACCTACACCACCACACCTCTACACCAACACCTCTACACCACCACCTACACCAACACCTCTACACCACCACCTACACCCACCTACACCACCACCCACCAACACCTCTACACCACCACCTACACCAACACCTCTACACCACCACCTACACCACCACCCACCACACCACCACCACCCACCTACACCACCACCTCTACACCACCACCTACACCACCACCTACACCAACACCTCTACACCACCCACCTACACCACCACCTACACCAACACCTCTACACCACCACCTACACCACCACCTCTACACCACCACCACCACACCTACACCACCACCACCAACACCTCTACACCACCACCTACACCACCACCTACACCACCACCACCACCTACACCACCACCTCTACACCACCACCACCACCCCTACACCACCACCTCTACACCACACCACCACCACCACCTACACCACCACCTACACACCACCACCTACACCACACCACCCACCTACACCACCTACACCACCACCACCTACACCACCACCTACACCCCACCACCACCTCTACACCACCACCTACACCACCACCTCTACACCACCACCTACACCACCACCTACACCAACACCTCTACACCACCACCTCTACACCACCTACACCCACCACCACTACACCCACCACACCACCACACCACCACCTACACACTACACCACCTACACCACCACCTCTACACCACCACCTCACCAACACCTCTACACCACCACCTACACCACCAACACCTCTACACCACCACCTACACCACCACACTACACCACCACCTACACCACCACCACCTCCACCTCTACACCACCACCTACACCACCACCTCTACACCACCACCTACACCACCACTACACCACCACCTACACCACCACCTACCACCAACACCACCACCACCACCACCCTACACCACTACACCACCACCTACACCAACACCTCTACACCACCACCTGCACCAACACCTCTACACCACCACCTCCACACCACCACCTCTACACCACCACCTCTACACCACCACCTACACCACCACCTCTACACCACCACCCACACCAACACCACACCACCACCTACACCACCACCACACCTCTACACCACCACCACACCTACACCTCTACACCAACACCTACCACCTACACCAACACCTCTACACCACCACCTACACCACACCAACACCCTCACCACCACCCACACCACCACCTACACCACCACCTACACCAACACCTCTACACCACCACCACCACCAACACCTCTACACCACCACCTCCACCACCACCTCCACACCACCACCTCTACACCACCACCACCACCAACACCCTACACACCACCAACACCTCTACACCACCACCACCTCACCACCACCACCTACACCACCACCTACACCACCACCCTACACCACCACCTACACCACCACCTCTACTACACCACCACCACCACACCACCACCTACACCACCACCTCTACACCACCACCTCTACACCACCACCTGCACCAACACCTCTACACCACCACCAACACCTCTACACCACCCTACACCACCACCCACCACACCCTACACCACCCCCTCCACACCACCACCTACACCACCACCTACACCACCACCTACACCACCACCTACACCACCACCTACACCACCACCTACACCACCACCTACACCACCACCTCCACCAACACCTCTACACCACCACCTGCACCAACACCTCTACACCACCACCTACACCACCTCTACACCACCACCTGCACCAACACCTCTACACCACCTGCACCACCACCTCTACACCACCACCTACACCACCTCTACACCACCACCTGCACCAACACCTCTACACCACCACCACCACCACCTCTACACCACCACCTGCACCAACACCTCTACACCACCACCTACACCACCACCACCAACACCTCTACACCACCACCTACACCACCACCTCACCACCACCTACACCACCACCACCACACCACCACACCTCTACACCACCACCTCTACACCACCACCTCTACACCACCACCTCTACACCACCACCTACACCACCACCACCTACACCACCACCTACACCACCACCTACACCACCACTCTACACCACCACCTACACCACCCACCAACACCTCTACACCACCACCTACACCACCACCTCTACACCACCACCTACACCACCACCTACACCACCCACCTACACCACCACCTACACCACCACCTACACCAACACCTCTACACCACCACCACACCACCACCCTACACCACCACCTACACCACCACCTCTACACCACCACCTACACCACCACCTACACCACCCACCTACACCACCACCTCTACACCACCACCTACACCACACCCTACACCACCCTACACCACACCTACACCACCACCTGCACCACCACCTCTACACCACCCACCAACACCTCTACACCACCCACCCACCCACCACCACCTACACCACCACACCTACACCAACACCTCTACACCACCCACCTCTACACCACCCCACACCACCACCCACACCTCTACACCACCACCTACACCACCACCTCTACACCACCACCTACACCACCACCTCTACCACCACCACCTACACCACCACCACACCAACACCCACCACCACCACTACACCACCACCTACACCACCACCTACACCACCACCACCACCACACCTCTACACCACCACCTGCACCACCACACCTCTACACCACCACCTGCACCAACACCTCTACACCACCACCTACACCACCACCTCTACACCACACCACACCACCACCTACACCAACACCCTACACCACCACCCACCCACCTACACCACCACCTACACCCACCACCTACACCACCACCACCACCACCTACACCACCACCTACACCACCACCTACCACCACCTACACCACCACCTACACACCTCTACACCACCACCTACACCAACACACCTACACCACCACCTACACCAACACACCACCACCACCTACCACCTACACCACCTCTACACCACCACCTGCACCAACACCTCTACACCACCACCTACACCAACACCTCTACACCACCACCTACACCACCACCTCTACACCACCACCACACACCCTCTACACCACCACCTACACCACCACCTCTACACCACCACCTACACCACCACCACCTACACACCACCACCTACACCAACACCTCCACCACCTGCACCCACCACCACCACCCACCACCTCTACACCACCACCTACACCAACACCTCCACCCACCTACACTACACCACCACCACACCACCACCACCTACACCACCACCACACCAACTACTACACCACCACCAACACCACCTACACCAACACCCACCTACACCACCACCTACACCAACACCTCTACACCACCACCTACACCAACACCCACACCACCACCTCCACCAACACCTCTACACCACCACCTACACCACCACCCTACACCACCACCTACACCACCACCTACACCAACACCTCTACACCACCACCTACACCACCACCTCTACACCACCACCTCCACCAACACCTCTACACCACCACCTACACCAACACCTCTACACCACCACCTCACACCACCTACACCACCTCTACACCACCACCCACCACACCTCTACACCACCACCACCACCAACACCTCTACACCACCACCTGCACCAACACCTCTACACCACCACAACACCTCTACACCACCACTACACCACCACCTACACCACCACCACCTACACCACCACCCTACACCACCACCTACACCACCACCACCTACACAACACCTCTACACCACCACCCCTACACCACCACCTACACCACCACCCTACACCACCACCTACACCACCACCCTACACCACCACCTGCACCAACACCTCTACACCACCACCTACACCCACCACCTCTACACCACCACCCACCACACCACCACTACACCCACCTCTACACCACCACCTGCACCACACACCTCTACACCACCACCTACACCACCACCACCTACACCACCACCTACACCACCACCACCTACCACAACACCACCACCTACACCACCACCTACACCACCACCTACACCACCTCCACACCACACCACCACCACACCTACACCACCACCTACACCACCACCTCTACACCACCACCTACCACTACACCACCACCTACACCACACCACCACCACCTACACACCACCACCTCTACACCACCACCCTACACCACCACCCACCACCTACACCAACACTCTACACCACCACTACACACCACCTCTACACCACCTCTACACCACCACCTACACCACCACCTCTACACCACCACCCAACACCAACACCTCTACACCACCACCCTACACCACCACCTACACCAACACCTCTACACCACCACCTGCACCAACACCTCTACACCATGGGAACACTGCAGTCTACACTAAGGAAACAAACATAGGAATGTGCCTCAATGCCAGCAGTGACTGCCCAGACAGGTATAAGAGGAGTGTCGTTAACGCTTATGTCGACCGTGCTCTCAGCCACAGCTCAGGATGGAAGGAAGTCGATGAAGAACTCTGTAGGGTAAGGCAGGTCCTAGTCGACAACGGCTTCTCCAATGGTTTCGTTGAAGACATCATAAGAAGGAAGGTGAAACGCCATGCAACCTCTGAAGAGACAACTAACACCACACCTGTACCCCCTATTAGACTATTTTACAGGAACTTCTTTTCCACAGCTCATAAAACGGAGGAAAGGGTCCTGAAAGATATTGTCAATAGAAACGTTATCCCTACAGACATAAATCGACACATGTCGATTCAATTGACGATCTACTATAAAAATAAGAAAACAGCCAACCTACTCATGAGAAACTCTCCAGACACAAAGCAGAACGCTTTACAAGAGACCAATGTCGTCTATATCTTTAAATGCCCACTTGGGGACTGTAAGCCTCAAAGAATTCAGTATATAGGCAAGACAACAACATCTCTTTCCAGGCGATTAACGATGCATAAACAACAGGGCTCCATTAAGGAACATATAATCTCTTCCCACAACCAGACCTTCACCAGAGAAGTCTTAACAAAAAACACGGAAATCATTGATAGATACAAGGTTAGTTAGCAGGCGACTTGATATCTGCGAGGCACTACACATTAAGAAGTCGACACCAGCAATCAACAGTCAATTAATGCACAACTATATTCTACCCACTTCAAGAGTCTGCACCAATATAGAAGCATCAAGAAATATGGACCAATAGGCCCTTTGCAGTTACTTCCATTCTTCCCTTTAACTTACAAAATATTATACCCATTGTTTCGTGTTCAGTCTTGTGTTGAAAGTTTGTTTTCACCTCATCCAAAATTGTTGTAACATATCACCTCACCCAAATTCAGGTATAAAATCGAAGCTGTTTAAACTCTGTTTAGTTATAGTTGTGTGTGTGTAAACTAAAGTCTTTGAAAATGTAATAAGTTATTACGAAATGCGTTCAAGTGTCGCGTCAGACTAGAAATAAAAATGAATTTTGGAGAATTGATTTTTCAGTTACCATCAACAGTGAAAAGAAATATAAGAAATATTGAGAAAATTCGTGTTAGAATTATTAATCTTACTTTTTCGGTCATATTTAATAATATATATATATATATATATATATATATATATATATATATATATATATATATATATATATATATATATATATATATATATATATATATATATATATATATATATATATATATATATATATATATATATATATATATATATATATATATATATATATGACAATGTCAGACCACGAAGGAAAAATGAAACAGGAAATTTCCTTAAGTACTTTCGTATATTAAATACATCTTCAGAAGGTAAATACCTTCTGAAGATGTATTTAATATACGAAAGTACTTAAGGAAATTTCCTGTTTCATTTTTCCTTCGTGGTCTGACATTGTCACATTCTTAATCACGTGTTTATTTTCGTGATATACACACTATATATATATATATATATATATATATATATATATATATATATATATATATATATATATATATATATATATATATATATATATATATATATATATATATGTCGTACCTAGTAGCCAGAACGCACTTCTCAGCCTACTATGCAAGGCCCGATTTGCCTAATAAGCCAAGTTTTCCTGAATTAATATATTTTCTATAATTTTTTTCTTATGAAATGATAAAGCTACCCATTTCATTATGTATGAGGTCAATTTTTTTTTATTGGAGTTAAAATTAACGTAGATATATGACCGAACCTAACCAACCCTACCTAACCTAACCTAACCTATCTTTATAGGTTAGGTTAGGTTAGGTAGCCGAGAAAAAAGGCTAGGTTAGGTTAGGTTAGGTAGGTTAGGTAGTCGAAAAAACATTAATTCATGAAAACTTGGCTTATTAGGCAAATCGGGCCTTGCATAGTAGGCTGAGAAGTGCGTTCTGGCTACTAGGTACGACATATATATATATATATATATGCAAGGCCCAATTTATAAGCATGAATTAAAATATATATATATATATATATTTTATATTATATATATATATATATACCCATATATTATATATATATATATATCTATATAAATTTATAGATATATGACCGAACCTAACCAACCCTACCTAACCTAACCTAACCTATCTTTATATAGGTTATAGGTAGCCGAAATATAGGTTAGGTTATAGGTAGGTTAGGTAGTATAGCAATTAATTCATATATAGGCAAATCGGGCCTTGCATAGTATGAGAAGTGTGTTCTGGCTATAGGTACGACATATATATATATATATATATATATATATATATATATATATATATATATATATGTATATATATATATATATATGTCGTACCTAGTAGCCAGAACTCACTTCTCAGCCTACTATGCAAGGCCCGATTTGCCTAATAAGCCTAGTTTTCATGAATTAATGTTTTTTCGACTACCTAACCTACCTAACCTAACCTAACCTAACTTTTTCGGCTACCTAACCTAACCTAACCTATAAAGATAGGTTAGGTTAGGTTAGGTAGGGTTGGTTAGGTTCGGTCATATATCTACGTTAATTTTAACTCCAATAAAAAAAAATTGACCTCATACATAATGAAATGGGTAGCTTTATCATTTCATAAGAAAAAAATTAGAGAAAATATATTAATTCAGGAAAACTTGGCTTATTATGCAAATCGGGCCTTGCATAGTAGGCTGAGAAGTGCGTTCTGGCTACTAGGTACGACATATATATATATATATATATGTATATATATATATATATATGTCGTACCTATAGCCAGAACTCACTTCTCAGCCTACTATTCAATATCTGATTTGCCTAATAAGCCAAGTTTTCCTGAATTAATATATTTACTATAATTTTTTTCTTTGAAATGATAAAGCAACCCTTTTCTGTATGTATGAGGTAAATTTTTTTTTATTTAGTTAAAATTAACGTAGATATATGACCGAACCTAACCAACCCTACCTAACCTAACCTAACCTATATTTATACGTAAGGTTAGGTTAGGTAGCCAAAAAAAGCTAGGTTAGGTTAGGTTAGGTAGGTTAGGTAGACGAAAAAACATTAATTCATGAAAACTTGGCTTATTAGCAAATCGGGCCTTGAATAGTAGGCTGAGAAGTGCGTTCTGGCTATTAGGTACGACATATATATATATATATATATATATATATATATATATATATATATATATATATATATATATATATATATATATATATATATATATATGTCGTACCTAATAGCCAGAACGCACTTCTCAGCCTACTATGCAAGGCCCGATTTGCCTAATAAGCCAAGTTTTCATGAATTAATTGTTTTTCGACTACCTAACCTACCTAACCTAACCTAACCTAACTTTTTCGGCTACCTAACCTAACCTAACCTATAAAATAGGTTAGGTTAGGTTAGGTAGGGTTGGTTAGGTTCGGTCATATATCTACGTTAATTTTAACTCCAATAAAAAAAATTGACCTCATACATAATGAAATGGGTAGCTTTATCATTTCATAAGAAAAAAATTAGAGAAAATATATTAATTCAGGAAAACTTGGCTTATTAGGCAAATCGGGCCTTGCATAGTAGGCTGAGAAGTGACGTTCTGGCTACTAGGTACGACATATATATATATATATATATATATATATATATATATATATATATATATATATATATATATATATATATATATATATATATATATATATAATATATATATATATAAAGTTTGTGAGGGTACCACCTATGGTGCCAATGTGGGGACCCATAGCCTCGGAGACGAAAATATTAAGTATTCAGTGGAGACCTTGTGGTTTCTCACTGAACACTAATATTATCTTCTCCTACCACCCCCATTCTTTTGTATGTACACATATATATTTACTTTATTTGAACTTTGTTACAAAAAAAGGAGTTACATATAGGTTACAAAGATGGTTATCATAGGTTGTCGAGTTCCTCCAGCTCCTCAGATGGCGGGCAGGAACCCTGGATGAAGTGCATCCAGGGTTTCCTTCATATATCCTTTCCTTCGTATATGTATATATATATATATATATATATATATATATATATATATATATATATATATATATATATATATATGTGTGGTGTGTGTGTGTGTGTGTCGTACCTAGTAGCCAGAACGCACTTCTCAGCCTACTATACAAGGCCCCATTTGCCTATTTAGCCAAGTTTTCATGAATTAATTGTTTTTCGACTACCTAACCTAACCTAACCTAACTTTTTCGGTTACCTAACCAAACCTAACCTATAAAGACAGGTTAGGTTAGGTTAGGTAGGGTTGGTTAGGTTCAGTCATATATCTACGTAAATTTTAACTCCAATAAAAAAAATTGACCTCATACATAACGAATTGGGTAGCTTTATTATTTCATAAGAAAAAAATTAGTGAAAATATATTTATTCAGGAAAACTTGGCTTATTAGGCAAATTGGGCCTTGCATAGTAGGCTGAGAAGTGCGTTCTGGCTACTAGGTACGACATATATATATATTTATATATGTCGTATATAAATATCTATAGCTATAGCCAGAATATCTATATTAAATATCTATATCTATAGCCAGAACGCACTTTTCGGCCTACTATGCAAGGCTCAATTTGCCTAATAGGCCGAGTGATTTCCATTATTTTCAATAAATTTTTTCCAATTAGTTTATTTTAATTATTTGTATTATATTATATTAAGAACATAAATTATTGACGAAGTTGTTTTAGGTTTCTCTTTAGGTGTTTCCAAGAATCAAATGACTGTCGTTAGAGCGGATTAGCATACAGTGAACTTGGCAGCTTCATCTGTGCATGCATTGTTAGTGTGGCTCTGACCTCCAGAAGGATAGTTCGACACAAGTTACCGCATATAGAAAAGAAGTTACCGCTGTTACTTTTAGAATTTGCTTAAGTGTTAAGATAAAGAAGTGTTAAATGGGGAAGTGGTCTAAATACCAGGAAGCGTTTCAGATGTCCTGGCTTAAAGATCCCGTGTTTGGAAAGTGGTTGGCTGAAGTGAAAGAAGATGGAAATAAGACATATTGTAAAGTTTGTAGAACTGAGATAAGAGCTCATGGAAGTGGTTTAATGAAACACAGTGAAACATTAAAACACAGACAAAATATATCGGAGGTAAGTCATCAGCAGATGAGCATCAAGTCTGTTTTATCAAAGAAGGAAGATAAACTTACTAAATTTGAATGTCGTCTGTCTGTATGTACTGTTGCTATCTAGAAATCTAACATTATGTTTGTAACTCATCTTGTATGTATGTACTTTTACCTGAATAAACATTTGATTTGATTCGATTTGACTAAACAAAAAATTGGGCTACTCTACTTGCAAATTTGCTACTTTTCGACCGTCAGCTCGCTACTTTTAGCAATTTGGATCTGGCAACCCTGTTATAATGAATAATACGGCATTTTCTAATTTTTGTAAGTGTGTGTGTGTGTGTGTGTGTGTGTGTGTGTGTGTGTGTTTGTTTGTGTGTGTGTGTGTGTGTGTGTGTTTGTGTGTGTGTGTGTGTGTACTCACCTAGTTGTGTTTG
This sequence comes from Procambarus clarkii, assembly GCF_020424385.1. Taxonomy (NCBI): domain Eukaryota; kingdom Metazoa; phylum Arthropoda; class Malacostraca; order Decapoda; family Cambaridae; genus Procambarus; species Procambarus clarkii. The sequence continues at coordinate 26,985 of NW_025553804.1, forward strand.
CGGGGGTTGAGCTCTGGCTCTTTGGTCCCGCCTCTCAACCGTCAATCAACAGGTGTACAGATTCCTGAGCCTATTGGGCTCTGTCATATCTACACTTGAAACTGTGTATGGAGTCAGCCTCCACCACATCACCCCCTAATGCATTCCATTTGTCAACCACTCTGACACTAAAAAAGTTCTTTCTAATATCTCTGTGGCTCATTTGGGCACTCAGTTTCCACCTGTGTCCCCTTGTGCGTGTTCCCCTTGTGTTAAATAGACTGTCTTTATCTACCCTATCAATCCCCTTCAGAATCTTGAATGTGGTGATCATGTCCCCCCTAACTCTTCTGTCTTCCAGCGAAGTGAGGTTTAATTCCCGTAGTCTCTCCTCGTAGCTCATACCTCTCAGCTCGGGTACTAGTCTGGTGGCAAACCTTTGAACCTTTTCCAGTTTAGTCTTATCCTTGACTAGATATGGACTCCATGCTGGGGCTGCATACTCCAGGATTCGCCTGACATATGTGGTATACAATGTTCTGAATGATTCTTTACACAAGTTTCTGAATGCCGTTCGTATGTTGGCCAGCCTGGCATATGCCGCTGATGTTATCCGCTTGATATGTGCTGCAGGAGACAGGTCTGGCGTGATATCAACCCCCAAGTCTTTTTCCTTCTCTGACTCCTGAAGAATTTCCTCTCCCAGATGATACCTTGTATCTGGCCTCCTGCTCCCTACACCTATCTTCATTACATTACATTTGGTTGGGTTAAACTCTAACAACCATTTGTTCGACCATTCCTTCAGCTTGTCTAGGTCTTCTTGAAGCCTCAAACAGTCCTCTTCTGTTTTAATCCTTCTCATAATTTTAGCATCGTCCGCAAACATTGAGAGAAATGAATCGATACCCTCCGGGAGATCATTTACATATATCAGAAACAAGATAGGACCGAGTACAGAGCCCTGTGGGACTCCACTGGTGACTTCACGCCAATCGGAGGTCTCACCCCTCACCGTAACTCTCTGCTTCCTATTGCTTAGATACTCCCTTATCCACTGGAGCACCTTACCAGCTACACCTGCCTGTCTCTCCAGCTTATGTACCAGCCTCTTATGCGGTACTGTGTCAAAGGCTTTCCGACAATCCAAGAAAATGCAGTCCGCCCAGCCCTCTCTTTCTTGCTTAATCCGTGTCACCTGATCGTAGAATTCTATCAAGCCTGTAAGGCAAGATTTACCCTCCCTGAATCCATGTTGGCGATTTGTCACGAAGTCCCTTCTCTCCAGATGTGTTACCAGGTTTTTTCTCACGATTTTCTCCATCACCTTGCATGGTATACAAGTCAAGGACACTGGCCTGTAGTTCAGTGCCTCTTGTCTATCGCCCTTTTTGTATATTGGGACCACATTCGCCGTCTTCCATATTTCTGGTAGGTCTCCCGTCTCTAGTGACTTACTATACACTATGGAGAGTGGCAAGCAAAGTGCCTCTGCACACTCTTTCAGTACCATGGTGAGATCCCATCTGGACCAACAGCCTTTCTAACATCCAGATCCAGCAGGTGTCTCTTGACCTCCTCTCTCGTAATTTCGAACTCCTCCAAGGCCGCCTGGTTTACCTCCCTTTCTCCTAGCACAGTGACCTCACCCTGTTCTATTGTGAAGACCTCCTGGAACCTCTTGTTGAGTTCCTCACACACCTCTCTGTCATTCTCTGTATACCTGTCCTCGCCAGTTCTAAGTTTCAATACCTGTTCTTTCACTGTTGTTTTCCTTCTGATGTGACTGTGGAGTAGCTTTGGTTCAGTCTTGGCTTTGTTTGCTATATCATTTTCAAAATTTTTCTCTGCTTCTCTTCTCACCCTGACGTACTCATTCCTGGTTCTCTGGTATCTCTCTCTGCTTTCTGGTGTTCTGTTATTCCGGAAGTTCCTCCACGCCTTTTTGTTCAGTTTCTTCGCTTCGATACATGCCCTATTATACCATGGATTCTTCTGTTGCTTCTCGGATTTTTCCCTTTGGGCCGGGATGAACCTGTTTACTGCCTCCTGACACTTTTGGGTAACATAGTCCATCATACCCTGTACAGACTTGTCTCTGAGGTTTGTGTCCCAAGGTATTTCACTTAGGAAACTTCTCATCTGTTCATAATTCCCCTTTCGGTATGCCAGCCTTTTGATTCCTAGTTCTTTTTTGGGGGAGATAAGTCCTAGCTCTACCAAGTACTCAAAGTTCAATACACTGTGGTCACTCATTCCCAAGGGCGCTTCCATCTTAACTTCCCTTATATCCCATTCATTTAGGGTAAATATCAAATCAAGCATTGCTGGTTCATCTTCTCTCATTCTTGTTGGTTCTTTGGTGTGCTGGCTTATAAAGTTTCTTGTTGCCACGTCCAGCAGCTTAGCTCTCCATGTTTCTGGTCCTCCATGCGGGTCTCTGTTCTTCCAATCTATCTTCCCATGGTTGAAGTCTCCCATAATTAGTAGTCCATATCCATTCCTGCTAGCAACAGAAGCTGCTCTTTCTATTATGTTAATGGTGGCCATGTTGTTTCTATCATATTCCTGTCTAGGTCTTCTGTCATTTGGTGGTGGATTATATATGACTGCGACAATAATTTTTTTCCCTCCATTTGTTACAGTACCTGCTATGTAGTCACTGAAACCTTCACAGCCCTGAATATCCATCTCAAAATCCCAGCCTTTTCTTACCAGCAGAGCTACACCACCCCCACCTCTTCCTTCCCTCTCCTTCCTCATAACATAATAGTCCTGTGGGAACACTGCATTTGTTATCGTTTTCGTGATCTTTGTTTCTGTGAGGGCTATTATGTCTGGGTTTTCCTCGAGTACCAGTTCTCCAAGCTCATTTGCTTTATTTGTAATTCCATCTATGTTAGTGTACATCGCTTTGAGGCTCACTTTCTTCTGTCCCTTCTCAAATCGCCTCCTTGGTGAGTGTTCTGCTGGTAAGGGAGGCTGTTCCATGGTTGTGAGGACCTGTGAGGTGGATAACAGGGTCTCAGAGGATACTGGGATGAGGGGCGGGGGATCCAGTGAAGGGGGAGGGACAGGGAGGGTATGGGGTGAAAGGGGAGGGAGGACGGGAAGGAAAGGGGGGGAGGGAGGACTCGGGAGGAGGGGAGGGGTAGAAGGGTGGGGATTGGGTGTGGGGGGAGGGAGATTTGGCTGAACATTTGAGTGGGGGCAGGGAGGGTTTGGGGTAGGGGGTTTTCTATGCAGAGGAGGGAGGCGGGGTTGTCCTCCCTTCTGGTGTTACTGGGTAGCTGGTTGTGGGTTCCCCCCTCGCCTCTGGGGGTGTCGTGCTGGGAGCTGTGACTTCCTGGTTTTCCCCTCTCGCCCTGCGCCTCTTCCTTGCTTCTGCTGCCACGGCTCTCTCCTCCCTTGTCATGTCTCTCTGGAGGAATACATTTTTTAATTTTCCCACGTTTTTCAGGGAGCTCTTCCTTGATAGGATCTTCTCTTTTGTGTTCTCGTTTGCAAACACTATCTTTATCATTCGGTCTCGGTCTTTGTTGTACCGGCCTAGCCTGAAAACCTTCTCAATGCTATGCTCAGCCCCTTCCATGTCTAGTGCCTTTAATACTTCATTCACTGCTGCTTTGTCCTTGTCATTCCACTCTGTCCTATTAGATCCTTCCTGCTCCTTAATACCCACAGCAACCACTGATCTGTTCCTTTCCAGCAGTTGGCTAGCGGAGCGTGCCGCCTCCTGCGAGGTGGCTGCTTTCATGGCCACCTCCATCACTGCAGTCATTACTTCAGAGTTATTTTTTTTTAGTATTTCCGCAAATGTTGCTTTTATTGTGGCATTCTCATCTAGAAAACTATTACCACCTTCTCCCTGGGTGGTTTTCTGATTCTCAGCCTCGATACCATTCTCTTTGAGGGCTCTAATCTCCTCCTTTGCTGCTGTCAGCTCTCTTTTCAGGTTGCTTATTTCGTTCTTCATTTCCTGCATCATTTCTTGCATCTCACTCTTGATGTCCTCCAGAAACTGGGCGAACATTTCCTTCATCTCGTCACCTTGGCTCTTTCCTGTTCCCCTGGGACCACTGGCTGCCATGTTTGACCCTGTTGGGATGGGGGAGGGAGAGAGAGAGAGAGAGAGGAAGAGAGAGAGAAAGAGAGAGAGAGAAAGGGAGTGACAAAGGGAGAGATAAATGGGTGGGTGGAGGGGATCCGACCCTTCCACTGAAGTGAGAAGAAAGTAGAAGGGGGAGGGGGGGGAGTGGGGAGATGGAGAGAGAGAGGGGAGGGAGAGAGAGAGGAGAGGGAGAGAGTGGGTGAGGGAGAGAGCGGGTGAGGGAGAGAGCGGGTGAGGGAGAGAGGGGGGGGGTAGGGTGTGTGTGTGTGTGGGCAGAGAGGGAGGGGGGGGAGGAAAGAGAGGGAGGGAGAGGGGGAGGGAGGGGGAAGGAAAGAGGGAGGGAGAGGGGGAGGGAGGGAGGGAGGGAGAGAGAGAGAGAGAGAGAGGAGAGAGAGAGAGAGAGAGAGAGAGAGAGAGAGAGAGAGAGGAGAGAGAGGAGAGAGAGAGAGAGAGAGAGAGAGAGAGAGAGAGAGAGAGAGAGAGAGAGAGAGAGAGAGAGAGAGAGAGAGAGAGAGAGAGAGAGAGAGCAGGAGAGAGAGAGAGCAGGAAAGAGAGAGCAGGAGAGGGAGAGCAGGAGAGAGATAGTGGGAGTGGGAGAGAGGGAGTGGGAGAGAGGGAGAGTGGGGAGGGGAAGAGTGTGTGTATGGGCGATGCGGGGGACTGGGGGTGGGGGGGGGGGCGGAGATGGCGACTAAGTCAGGTCAGGTCAGATGGTGGGGTCAAGAGGGGGGGGGGATAGTAAGGTCCTATCCCAGGTGTTAATGCCTTTTCCCCTGACTGAACAATTGTGTGTGTGTGTGAGTGTGCACGTGTGTGTGTGTCTGTTTTAGCGTGTGCACACTTGTGTGCGTGGATACGTACGTGGGCGGGCGTGCTTGTATGTGTCATGATATCCCTTATGCGTTACCTCTGCCTAAATGAGCCACTCTGAGATTTTTAAATATATATGATATCCTGAACGAGAATTTGATAATCTTTTACCTCAATCTGTACACCTGATTAATTGACCAGAGAGGGGGTACATACCAGTCTGCCTCCCGTTCACACAACCAGATGAGTAAGGGCAGGGCGATGTATGATGACGATGGTTATCCGTCGTTGTTTCCCACTAGGTGATTGATGAGGTCGGTTCTTCTCTGTCTACACAGAGCTCTGGAGTCAGTCACTGTATCGTTATGTGACAGTTCACTAATTCACTGTACCACTGATCACAGTCACCACTCACAGCACAATCAGGTAGCTCCACGGCGGGTCGTCCCACCCGGTCAGGTCACACACTTACATGCACCAGTGATGCCCTAGCTCCACTTTCGGTTTCTTCGCCAAATCTTCGCACTATCGCTAGCGATATGACTATGCTATGTTGCACCCTGCAAGCAACACACTGCGAGAGGCTAAATACTATGATGTAGCCTCTATACTCCTTCAATGTCCCGAGAAATTGACGAATTTCCGCGGACCTCACTAATCGCGTGTGTCTCCTACCGTCTCCCGCGTGTGTGTGTTTGTGTGTGTGTGTGTGTGTGTGCGTGTGTGTGTGTGTGTGTGTGTGTGTACTCACCTAGTTGTACACACCTAATTGTGCTTGCGGGGGTTGAGCTCTGGCTCTTTGGTCCCGCCTCTCAACCGTCAATCAACTGGTGTAAAGATTCCTGAGCCTACTGGCCTCCATTATATTTACATTTCAAACTGTGTATGGAGTCAGCCTCCACCACATCACTGCCTAATGATTTCCCACCTGCTAACCACTCTGACGCTGAAAAGTTCTTTCTAATATCTCTGTGGCTCATTTGGGCACTCAGTTTCCACCTGTGTCCCCTGGTGCGTGTGCCACTTGTGTTAAATAGCTTGTCTTTATCTACCCCTATCAATTCCCTTGAGAATCTTGAATGTGGTGATCATGTCCCCCCTAACTCTTCTATCTTCCACCGAGGAAGACAGAAGTGTGTGTGTGTGTGTGTGTGTGTGTGTGTGTGTGTGTGTGTGTGTGTGTACTCACCTAGTTGCGTTTGCGGGGGTTGAGCTCTGGCTCTTTGGTCCTGCCTCTCAACCGTCATTCAACAGGTGTACAGATTCCTGAGCCAATTGGGCCCTATCATATCTACACTTGAAACTGTGTATGGAGTCAGCCTCCACCACATCACCTGCTAATGCATTCCATTTGTCAATCACTCTGACACTAAAAAAGTTCTTTCTAATATCTCTGTGGCTCATTTGGGCGCTCAGTTTCCACCTGTGTCTCCTAGTGCGTGTGCCCCTTGTGTTAAATAGCCTGTCTTTATCTACCCTATCAGTTCCCTTGAGAATCTTGAATGTGGTGATCATGTCCCTCCTAACTCTTCTGTCTTCCAGCGAAGTGAGGTTTAATTCCCGCAGTCTCTCCTCGTAGCTGATACCTCTTAGCACGGGTACTAGTCTGGTGGCAAACCTTTGAACCTTTTCCAGTTTAGTTTTATCCTTGACTAGATATGGACTCCATGCTGGGGCTGCATACTCCAGTATTGGCCTGACATATGTGGAATGCAAAGTTCTGAATGATTTTTTACACAAGTTTCTGAATGCTATTCTGAATGTGTGTGATTGTGTGTGTGTGTGTGTGTGTGTGTGTGTGTGTGTGTGTGTGTGTGTGTGTGTGTGTGTGTGTGTGTGTGTGTGTGTGTGTGTGTGTGTGTGTGTGTGTGTGTGTGTGTGTGTGTGTGTGTGTGTGTGTGTGTGTGTGTGTGTGTACTCACCTAATTGTGCTTGCGGGGGTTGAGCTTTGGCTCTTTGGGCCCGGCTCTTAACTGTCAATCAACTGGTGAACAGATTCCTGAGCCTACTGGGCTCTATCATATCTACATTTGAAACTGTGTATGGAGTCAGCCTCCACCACATCACTTCCTAGTGCATTCCATTTATTAACTACTCTGACACTGAAAAAATTCTTTCTAACGTCTCTGTGGCTCATCTGGGTACTAAGTTTCCACCTGTGTCTCCTTGTTCGTGTCCCACCCGTGCTGAAGAGTTTGTCTTTGTCCACCCTGTCAATTCCCCTGAGAATTGTGTGTGTGTGTGCTCGCACGGAAATATGTTTCACATAAGTGTTTACAAACAAACAAAATTACGTCACCAGCATACTCTAAATCAGCAAAAGTCATCATTCAGTACTATAAATTAGGAGGTTTTAGGCCTGTTGTTTACCGCTTTATAGGAGGCCCGTGTTAGTGTATGTCGCCCCATCGTGGAGCCACCATCTTAAAAAAAAAAAAAACATTTAGAAAGCTAGAAAAGATTCAGAAGTTTTAAACGAGACTTGTCCAAGAATTGCGATAGATTTGCTTCGATAAGAGACTGAAAGAACTAAACTTGATGACGCAAGAAAGAAGTAGAGAGGGGGATATGATAGAGAAGTCTAAAATACTTCTGATTGGTGGTTGTAGAGGTGTTGGTGCAGGTAGTGGTGTAGAGGTGTTGGTGTGGGTGGTGGTACTCACCTAAATGTACTCACCTAAATGTGCTTGCGGAGGTTGAGCTCTGGCTCTTTGGTCCCGCCTCTCAACCGTCAATCAACAGGTGTACAGGTTCCTGAGCCTATTGGGGTCTATCATATCTACACTTCAACTGTGTATGGAGTCAGCCTCCACCACATCACTGCCTAATGCATTTCATTTGTCAACCACTCTGACACTAAAATAATTCTTTCTAATATCTCTGTGGCTCATTTGGGAACTCAGTTTCTACCTGTGTCCCCTAGTGCGTGTGCCCCTTGTGTTAAATAGCCTGTCTTTATCTACCCTATCAATTCCCTTCAGAATCTTGAATGTGGTGATCATGTCCCCCCTAACTGTTCTGTCTTCCAGCGAAGTGAGGTTTAATTCCCGTAGTCTCTCCTCGTAGCTCATACCTCTTAGCTCGGGTACTAGTCTGGTGGCAAACCTTTGAACTTTTTCCAGTTTAATCTTATGCTTGACTAGATATGGACTCCATGCTGGGGCTGCATACTCCAGGATTGCTCTGACATAGGTGGTATACAAAGTTCTGAATGATTCCTTGCAAAAGTGTCTAAATGCCGTTCTTATGTTAGCCAACCTGGCATATGCTGCTGATGTTATCCTCATGATATGGGTTTCAGGGGACAGGTCTGGCGTGATATCAACCCCCAGGTCTTTCTCTCTCTCTGACTCTTGAAGAATTTCATCTCCCAAATGATATCTTGCAACAGGCCTCCTGCTCCCTACACCTATCTTCATTACATTCCAAGAATGATAACCCCTTATAAAAAATCTTACGTTAACACTTGTCTCTCAGGACAATCAACAACAAAAGTTACTCTAATTGAATTTAAACAATTACGTTAACACACACGTGTCTCAACGACACTTAAATGGCAGCAATAACTCGTACATCAATTAATTACATCAACATGAAAGTCAAGCATTCGGTGAGTAATTCCCAATTAATTACTGAATACAACAGCCTATTAATTCAGACGAGTATTGATAAAGCCTACTGTCTCTCAACTGACAGTTCACTTCCGGTCTTACGGAAGGGCCCTTACTTGCCTGTGTTTGTTACACAAGGGGGCCCTTACTTGCCTGTGTTTGTTACACAAGGGGCCTTGCATGCATGTGTTTGTTACACAAGGGGCCTTGCATGCATGTGTTTGTTACACAAGGGGCCTGGCATGCATGTGTTTGTTACACAAGGGGCCTTGCATGCATGTGTTTGTTACACAAGGGGCCTTACTTGCCTGTGTTTGTTACACAAGGGGCCTTGCATGCATGTGTTTGTTACACAAGGGGCCTTGCATGCATGTGTTTGTTACACAAGGGGCCTTGCATGCATGTGTTTGTTACACGAGGGGCCTTGCATGCATGTGTTTGTTACACAAGGGGCCTTGCATGCATGTGTTTGTTACACAAGGGGCCTGGCATGCATGTGTTTGTTACACAAGGGGCCTTGCATGCATGTGTTTGTTACACAAGGGGCCTTACTTGCCTGTGTTTGTTACACAAGGGGCCTTGCATGCATGTGTTTGTTACACAAGGGGCCTTGCATGCATGTGTTTGTTACACAAGGGGCCTTACATGCATGTGTTTGTTACACAAGGGGCCTGGCATGCATTTGTTTGTTACACAAGGGGCCTTGCATGCATGTGTTTGTTACACAAGGGGCCTTGCATGCATGTGTTTGTTACACAAGGGGCCTGGCATGCATGTGTTTGTTACACAAGGGGCCTTGCATGCATGTGTTTGTTACACAAGGGGCCTTGCATGCATGTGTTTGTTACACAAGGGGCCTTGCATGCATGTGTTTGTTACACAAGGGGCCTTGCATGCATGTGTTTGTTACACAAGGGGCCTTGCATGCATGTGTTTGTTACACAAGGGGCCTTGCATGCAAGTGTTTGTTACACAAGGGGCCTTGCATGCATGTGTTTGTTACACAAGGGGCCCCTGCTTGCCTGTGTTTGTTACACAAGGGCCCTTGCTTGCCTGTGTTTGTTACACAAGGAGCCCCTGCTTGCCTGTGTTTGTTACACAAGGGGGCCTTACTTGCCTGTGTTTGTTACACAAGAGGCCTTGCATGCATGTGTTTGTTACACAAGGGGCCTTGCATGCATGTGTTTGTTACACAAGGGGCCTTGCATGCATGTGTTTGTTACACAAGGGGCCTTGCATGCATGTGTTTGTTACACAAGGGGGCCTTACTTGCCTGTGTTTGTTACACAAGAGGCCTTGCATGCATGTGTTTGTTACACAAGGGGCCTTGCATGCATGTGTTTGTTACACAAGGGGCCTTGCATGCATGTGTTTGTTACACAAGGGGCCTTGCATGCATGTGTTTGTTACACAAGGGGCCTTGCACGCATGTGTTTATTACACAAGGGGCCCCCTGCTTGCCTGTGTTTGTTACACAAGGGCCCTTGCTTGCCTGTGTTTGTTACACAAGGGGCCCCTGCTTGCCTGTGTTTGTTACACAAGGGGCCCCTGCTTGCCTGTGTTTGTTACACAAGGGGCCTTGCATGCATGTGTTTCTTACGCAAGGGGCCTTGCATGCATGTGTTTGTTACACAAGGGGCCTTGCATGTATGTGTTTGTTACACAAGGGGCCTTGCATGCATGTGTTTGTTACACAAGGGGCCTTGCATGCATGTGTTTGTTACACAAGGGGCCTTGCATGCATGTGTTTGTTACACAAGGGGCCTTGCATGCATGTGTTTGTTACACAAGGGGCCTTGCATGCATGTGTTTGTTACACAAGGGGCCTTGCATGCATGTGTTTGTTACACAAGGGGCCTTGCATGCGTTTGTTACTCAAGGGGCCTTGCATGCATGTGTTTGTTACACAAGGGGCCTTGCATGCATGTGTTTGTTACACAAGGGGCCTTGCATGCATGTGTTTGTTACACAAGGGGCCTTGCATGCATGTGTTTGTTACACAAGGGGCCTTGCATGCATGTGTTTGTTACACAAGGGGCCTTTCATGCATGTGCTTGTTACACAAGGGGCCTTACTTGCCTGTCTTTGTTTCACAAGGGGCCTTATTTGCCTGTGTTTGTTACACAAGGGGCCTTACTTGCATGTGTTTGTTACACAAGGGGCCCCTGCTTGCCTGTGTTTGTTACACAAGAGGCCTTGCTTGCCTGTGTTTGTTTCACAAGGGGCCTTACTTGCCTGTGTTTGTTACACAAGGGGCCTTACTTGCCTGTGTTTGTTACACAAGGGGCCCCTGCTTGCCTGTGTTTGTTACACAAGAGGCCTTGCTTGCCTGTGTTTGTTTCACAAGGGGCCTTACTTGCCTGTGTTTGTTACACAAGGGGCCTTGCTTGCCTGTGTTTGTTACACATGGGGCCTTGCTTGCCTGTGTTTGTTACACAAGGGGGCCCTGCTTGCCTGTGTTTGTTACACAAAGAGCCTTACTTGCCTGTGTTTGTTACACAAGGGGCCTTGCTTGCCTGTGTTTGTTCTACAAGGGGGCCTTACTTGCCTGTGTTTGTTACACAAGGGGCCTTGCTTGCCTGTGTTTGTTACACAAGGGGCCTTGCTTGCCTGTGTTTGTTACACAAGGGGCCTTGCTTGCCTGTGTTTGTTACACTAGGAGCCTTGCTTGCCTGTGTTTGTTACACAAGGGGCCCCTGCTTGCCTATGTTTGTTACACAAGGGGCCCCTGCTTGCCTGTGTTTGTTACACAAGGGGCCTTGCTTGCCTGTGTTTGTTACACAAGGGGTCTTGCTTGCCTGTGTTGGTTACACAAGGAGGCCTTGCTTGCCTGTGTTTGTTACACAAGGGGCCTTGCTTGCCTGTGTTGGTTACACAAGGAGGCCTTGCTTGCTTGTGTTTGTTACACAAGGGGCCTTGCTTGCCAGTGTTTGTTACACAAGGGGCCCCTGCTTGCTTGTGTTTGTTACACAAGGGGCCCCTGCTTGCCTGTGTTTGTTACACAAGGGGACCCTTACTTGCCTGTGTTTGTTACACAAGGGGCCTTGCTTGCCTGTGTTTGTTACACAAGGGGCCCCTGCTTGCCTATGTTTGTTACACAAGGGGCCTTGCTTGCCTGTGTTTGTTACACAAGGGGCCCCTGCTTGCTTGTGATTGTTACACAAGGGGCCCCTGCTTGCCTGTGTTTGTTTCACAAGGGGACCCTTACTTGCCTGTGTTTGTTACACAAGGGGCCTTACTTGCCTGTGTTTGTTACACAAGGGGGCCTTGCTTGCCTGTGTTTGTTGCACACGGGGACCCTTACTTGCCTGTGTTTGTTACACAAGAGGCCTTGCCCACCTGTGTTTGTTACACAAGGGGCCCTGCTTGCCGGTGTTTGCTACACAAGGGGGCCTTGCTTGTCTGTGTTTGTTACACAAGGGGCCTTGCTTGCCTGTGTTTGTTACACAAGGGGCCCCTGCTTGCTTGTGTTTGCTACACAAGGGGCCTTGCTTGCCTGTGTTTGTTACACAAGGGGCCTTGCTTGCCTGTGTTTGTTACACAAGGGGACCCTTACTTGCCTGTGTTTGTTACAAAAGGGGCCTTGCTTACATGTGTTTGTTACACAAGGGGTCTTGCTTGCCTGTGTTTGTTACACAAGGGGACCCTTACTTGCCTGTGTTTGTTACAAAAGGGGCCTTGCTTGCATGTGTTTGCTACACAAGGGGCCTTGCTTGCCTGTGTTTGTTACACAAGGGGACCCTTACTTGCCTGTGTTTGTTACAAAAGGGGCCTTGCTTGCATGTGTTTGTTACACAAGGGGTCTTGCGTGCCTGTGTTTGTTACACAAGGGGGCCTTGCTTGCCTGTGTTTGTTACACAAGGGGCCTTGCTTGCCTGTGTTTGTTACACAAGGGGCCCCTGCTTGCCTGTGTTTGTTACACAAGGGGCCTTGCTTGCCTGTGTTTGTTACACAAGTGGCCCCTGCTTGCTTGTGTTTGTTACACAACGGGGCCTTGCTTGCCTGTGTTTGTTACACAAGGGGCCTTGCTTGCATGTTTGTTACACAAGGGGGCCTTGCTTGCCTGTGTTTGTTACACAAGGGGCCCCTGCTTGCTTGTGTTTGTTACACAAGGGGCCTTGCTTGCCTGTGTTTGTTACACAAGGGGGCCTTGCTTGCCTGTGTTTGTTACACAAGGGGCCCCTGCTTGCCTGTGTTTGTTACACAAGGGGCCTTGCTTGCCTGTGTTTGCTACACAAGGGGCCCCAGCTTGCTTGTGTTTGTTACACAACGGGGCCTTGCTTGCCTGTGTTTGTTACAAAGGGGCCTTGCTTGCCTGTGTTTGTTACACAAGGGGGCCTAGCTTGCCTGTGTTTGTTACACAAGGGGCCCCTGCTTGCTTGTGTTTGTTACACAAGGGGGTCTTGCTTGCCTGTGTTTGTTACACAAGGGGGCCTTGCTTGCCTGTGTTTGTTACACAAGGGGACCCTTACTTGCCTGTGTTTGTTACACAAGGGGCCTTGCTTGCCTGTGTTTGTTACACAAAGGGCCTTGCTTGCCTTTGTTTGTTACACAAGGGGCCCATGCTTGCCTGTGTTTGCTATACAAGGGGCCTTGCTTGCCTGTGTTTGTTACACAAGGGGCCCCTGCTTGCCTGTGTTTGTTACACAAGGGGCTTTGCTTGCCTGTGTTTGTTACACAAGGGGCCCCTGCTTGCCTGTGTTTGTTACACAAGGGGCCTTGCTTGCCTGTGTTTGTTACACAAGGGGCCCCTGCTTGCCTGTGTTTGTTACACAAGGGGCCTTGCTTGCATGTGTTTGTTACACAAGGGGCCCCTGCTTGCCTGTGTTTGTTACACAAGGGGCCCCTGCTTGCCTGTGTTTGTTACACAAGGGGACCCCTGCTTGCCTGTGTTTGTTACACAAGGGGCCTTGCTTGCCTGTGTTTGCTACACAAGGGGCCTTGCTTGCCTGTGTTTGTTACACAAGGGGCCCCTGCTTGCCTGTGTTTGTTACACAAGGGGCCCCTGCTTGCCTGTGTTTGTTACACAAGGGGCCTTGCTTGCCTGTGTTTGTTACACAAGGGGCCCCTGCTTGCCTGTGTTTGTTACACAAGGGGCCTTGCTTGCCTGTGTTTGTTACACAAGGGGCCCCTGCTTGCCTGTGTTTGTTACACAAGGGGCCCCTGCTTGCCTGTGTTTGTTACACAAGGGGCCTTGCATGCCTGTGTTTGTTACACAAGGGTCCCCTGCTTGCCTGTATTTGTTACACAAGGGGACCCTTACTTGCCTGTGTTTGTTACACAAGGGGCCTTGCTTGCCTGTGTTTGTTACACAAGGGGCCCCTGCTAGCCTGTGTTTGTTACACAAGGGGGCCTTGCTTGCCTGTGTTTGTTACATAAGGGGCCTTGCTTGCCTATGTTTGTTACACATGGGGCCCCTGCTTGCCTGTGTTTGTTACACAAGGGGGCCTTGCTTGCCTATGTTTGTTACACAAGGGGCCCCTGCTTGCCTGTGTTTGTTACACAAGGGGCCCCAGCTTGCCTATGTTTGTTACAGAAGGGGGCCTTGCTTGCCTGTGTTTGTTACACAAGGGCTTTGCTTGCCTGTGTTTGTTACACAAGGGGCCTTGCTTGCCTGTGTTTGTTACACAAGGGGCCTTGCTTGCCTGTGTTTGTTACACAAGGGGACTTGCTTGCATGTGTTTGTTACACAAGGGACCTTGCTTGCCTGTGTTTGTTACACAAGGGGGCCTTGCTTGCCTGTGTTTGTTACATAAGGGGCCCCTGCTTGCCTGTGTTTGTTACACAAGGGGCCTTGCTTGCCTGTGTTTGTTACACAAGTGGCCCCTGCTTGCTTGTGTTTGTTACACAACGGGGCCTTGCTTGCCTGTGTTTGTTACACAAGGGGCCTTGCTTGCATGTTTGTTACACAAGGGGTCCTTGCTTGCCTGTGTTTGTTACACAAGGGGCCCCTGCTTGCTTGTGTTTGTTACACAAGGGGCCTTGCTTGCCTGTGTTTGTTACACAAGGGGGCCTTGCTTGCCTGTGTTTGTTACACAAGGGGCCCCTGCTTGCCTGTGTTTGTTACACAAGGGGCCTTGCTTGCCTGTGTTTGTTACACAAGGGGCCCCTGCTTGCTTGTGTTTGTTACACAAAGGGCCTTGCTTGTTTTTGTTTTTTACACAAGGGGCCCATGCTTGCCTGTGTTTGCTATACAAGGGGCCTTGCTTGCCTGTGTTTGTTACACAAGGGGCCCCTGCTTGCCTGTGTTTGTTACACAAGGGGCTTTGCTTGCCTGTGTTTGTTACACAAGGGGCCCCTGCTTGCCTGTGTTTGTTACACAAGGGGCCTTGCTTGCCTGTGTTTGTTACACAAGGGGGCCCCTGCTTGCCTGTGTTTGTTACACAAGGGGCCTTGCTTGCATGTGTTGTTACACAAGGGGCCCCTGCTTGCCTGTGTTTGTTACACAAGGGGCCCCCTGCTTGCCTGTGTTTGTTACACAAGGGGGCCCCTGCTTGCCTGTGTTTGTTACACAAGGGGCCTTGCTTGCCTGTGTTTGCTACACAAGGGGCCTTGCTTGCCTGTGTTTGTTACACAAGGGGCCCCTGCTTGCCTGTGTTTGTTACACAAGGGGCCCCTGCTTGCCTGTGTTTGTTACACAAGGGGCCTTGCTTGCCTGTGTTTGTTACACAAGGGGCCCCTGCTTGCCTGTGTTTGTTACACAAGGGGCCTTGCTTGCCTGTGTTTGTTACACAAGGGGCCCCTGCTTGCCTGTGTTTGTTACACAAGGGGCCCCTGCTTGCCTGTGTTTGTTACACAAGGGGCCTTGCATGCCTGTGTTTGTTACACAAGGGGCCCCTGCTTGCCTGTATTTGTTACACAAGGGGACCCTTACTTGCCTGTGTTTGTTACACAAGGGGCCTTGCTTGCCTGTGTTTGTTACACAAGGGGCCCCTGCTAGCCTGTGTTTGTTACACAAGGGGGCCTTGCTTGCCTGTGTTTGTTACATAAGGGGCCTTGCTTGCCTATGTTTGTTACACAAGGGGCCCCTGCTTGCCTGTGTTTGTCACACGGGGGCCTTGCTTGCCTATGTTTGTTACACAAGGGGCCCCTGATTGCCTGTGTTTGTTACACAAGGGGCCCCAGCTTGCCTATGTTTGTTACACAAGGGGGCCTTGCTTGCCTGTGTTTGTTACACAAGGGCTTTGCTTGCCTGTGTTTGTTACACAAGGGGCCTTGCTTGCCTGTGTTTGTTACACAAGGGGACTTGCTTGCATGTGTTTGTTACACAAGGGACCTTGCTTGCCTGTGTTTGTTACACAAGGGGGCCTTGCTTGCCTGTGTTTGTTACATAAGGGGCCCCTGCTTGCCTGTGTTTGTTACACAAGGGGCCTTGCTTGCCTGTGTTTGTTACACAAGGGGGCCTTGCTTGCCTGTGTTTGTTACACAAGGGGCCCCTGCTTGCCTGTGTTTGTTACACAAGGGGGCCTTGCTTGCCTGTGTTTGTTACACAAGGGGCCTTGCTTGCCTGTGTTTGTTACACAAGGGGCCCCTGCTTGCCTGTGTTTGTTACACAAGGGGGCCTTGCTTGCCTGTGTTTGTTACACAAGGGGCCCTGCTTGCCTGTGTTTGTTACACAAAGAGCCTTGCTTGCCTGTGTTTGTTACACAAGGGGCCTTGCTTGCCTGTGTTTGTTACACAAGGGGGCCTTACTTGCCTGTGTTTGTTACACAAGGGGCCTTGCTTGCCTGTGTTTGTTACACAAGGGGCCTTGCTTGCCTGTGTTTGTTACACAAGGGGCCTTGCTTGCCTGTGTTTGTTACACTAGGAGCCTTGCTTGCCTGTGTTTGTTACACAAGGGGCCCCTGCTTGCCTATGTTTGTTACACAAGGGGCCCCTGCTTGCCTGTGTTTGTTATATAAAGGGCCTTGCTTGCCTGTGTTTGTTACACAAGGGGTCTTGCTTGCCTGTGTTGGTTACACAAGGAGGCCTTGCTTGCCTGTGTTTGTTACACAAGGGGCCCCTGCTTGCTTGTGTTTGTTACACAAGGGGCCTTGTTTGCCAGTGTTTGTTACACAAGGGGCCCTTGCTTGCTTGTGTTTGTTACACAAGGGGCCCCTGCTTGCCTGTGTTTGTTACACAAGGGGACCCTTACTTGCCTGTGTTTGTGACACAAGGGGCCTTGCTTGCCTGTGTTTGTTACACAAGGGGCCCCTGCTTGCCTATGTTTGTTAAACAAGGGGCCTTGCTTGCCTGTGTTTGTTACACAATGGGCCCCTGCTTGCTTGTGTTTGTTACACAAGGGGCCCCTGCTTGCCTGTGTTTGTTACACAAGGGGACCCTTACTTGCCTGTGTTTGTTACACAAGGGGCCTTGCTTGCCTGTGTTTGTTACACAAGGGGGCCTTGCTTGCCTGTGTTTGTTGCACAAGGGGACCCTTACTTGCCTGTGTTTGTTACACAAAAGGCCTTGCCCACCTGTGTTTGTTACACAAGGGGCCCTGCTTGCCGGTGTTTGCTACACAAGGGGCCCTTGCTTGTCTGTGTTTGTTACACAAGGGGCCTTGCTTGCCTGTGTTTGTTACACAAGGGGCCCCTGCTTGCTTGTGTTTGTTACACAAGGGGCCTTGCTTGCCTGTGTTTATTACACAAGGGGCCTTGCTTGCCTGTGTTTGTTACACAAGGGGACCCTTACTTGCCTGTGTTTGTTACAAAAGGGGCCTTGCTTACATGTGTTTGTTACACAAGGGGTCTTGCTTGCCTGTGTTTGTTACACAAGGGGACCCTTACTTGCCTGTGTTTGTTACAAAAGGGGCCTTGCTTGCATGTGTTTGCTACACAAGCGGCCTTGCTTGCCTGTGTTTGTTACACAAGGGGACCCTTACTTGCCTGTGTTTGTTACAAAAGGCGCCCTGCTTGCCTGTGTTTGTTACACAAAGAGCCTTGCTTGCCTGTGTTTGTTACACAAGGGGCCTTGCTTGCCTGTGTTTGTTACACAAGGGGGCCTTACTTGCCTGTGTTTGTTACACAAGGGGCCTTGCTTGCCTGTGTTTGTTACACAAGGGGCCTTGCTTGCCTGTGTTTGTTACACAAGGGGCCTTGCTTGCCTGTGTTTGTTACACTAGGAGCCTTGCTTGCCTGTGTTTGTTACACAAGGGGCCCCTGCTTGCCTATGTTTGTTACACAAGGGGCCCCTGCTTGCCTGTGTTTGTTATTCAAGGGGCCTTGCTTGCCTGTGTTTGTTACACAAGGGGTCTTGCTTGCCTGTGTTGGTTACACAAGGAGGCCTTGCTTGCCTGTGTTTGTTACACAAGGGGCCCCTGCTTGCTTGTGTTTGTTACACAAGGGGCCTTGCTTGCCAGTTTTTGTTACACAAGGGGCCCCTGCTTGCTTGTGTTTGTTACACAAGGGGCCCCTGCTTGCCTGTGTTTGTTACACAAGGGGACCCTTACTTGCCTGTGTTTGTTACACAAGGGGCCTTGCTTGCCTGTGTTTGTTACACAAGGGGCCCCTGCTTGCCTATGTTTGTTACACAAGGGGCCTTGCATGCCTGTGTTTGTTACACAATGGGCCCCTGCTTGCTTGTGTTTGTTACACAAGGGGCCCCTGCATGCCTGTGTTTGTTACACAAGGGGACCCTTACTTGCCTGTGTTTGTTACACAAGGGGGCCTTGCTTGCCTATGTTTGTTACACAAGGGGCCCCTGCTTGCCTGTGTTTGTTACACAAGGGGCCCCAGCTTGCCTATGTTTCTTACACAAGGGGGCCTTGCTTGCCTGTGTTTGTTACACAAGGGCTTTGCTTGCCTGTGTTTGTTACACAAGGGGCCTTGCTTGCCTGTGTTTGTTACACAAGGGGACTTGCTTGCATGTGTTTGTTACACAAGGGACCTTGCTTGCCTGTGTTTGTTACACAAGGGGGCCTTGCTTGCCTGTGTTTGTTACACAAGGGGCCCCTGCTTGCCTGTGTTTGTTACACAAGGGGCCTTGCTTGCCTGTGTTTGTTACACAAGGGGGCCTTGCTTGCCTATGTTTGTTACACAAGGGGCCCCTGCTTGCCTGTGTTTGTTACACAAGGGGGCCTTGCTTGCCTGTGTTTGTTACACAAGGGGCCTTGCTTGCCTGTGTTTGTTACACAAGGGGCCCCTGCTTGCCTGTGTTTGTTACACAAGGGGGCCTTGCTTGCCTGTGTTTGTTACACAAGGGGCCCTGCTTGCTTGTGTTTGTTACACAAAGAGCGTTGCTTGCCTGTGTTTGTTACACAAGGGGCCTTGCTTGCCTGTGTTTGTTACACAAGGGGGCCTTACTTGCCTGTGTTTGTTACACAAGGGGCCTTGCTTGCCTGTGTTTGTTACACAAGGGGCCCCTGCTTGCCTGTGTTTGTTACACAAGGGGCCCCTGCTTGCCTGTGTTTGTTACACAAGGGGCCTTGCATGCCTGTGTTTGTTACACAAGGGGCCCCTGCTTGCCTGTATTTGTTACACAAGGGGACCCTTACTTGCCTGTGTTTGTTTCACAAGGGGCCTTGCTTGCCTGTGTTTGTTACACAAGGGGCCCCTGCTAGCCTGTGTTTGTTACACAAGGGGGCCTTGCTTGCCTGTGTTTGTTACATAAGGGGCCTTGCTTGCCTATGTTTGTTACACAAGGGGCCCCTGCTTGCCTGTGTTTGTTACACAAGGGGGCCTTACTTGCCTATGTTTGTTACACAAGGGGCCCCTGCTTGCCTGTGTTTGTTACACAAGGGGCCCCAGCTTGCCTATGTTTGTTACACAAGGGGGCCTTGCTTGCCTGTGTTTGTTACACAAGGGCTTTGCTTGCCTGTGTTTGTTACACAAGGGGCCTTGCTTGCCTGTGTTTGTTACACAAGGGGACTTGCTTGCATGTGTTTGTTACACAAGGGACCTTGCTTGCCTGTGTTTGTTACACAAGGGGGCCCCTGCTTGCCTGTGTTTGTTACACAAGGGGCCTTGCTTGCATGTGTTGTTACACAAGGGGCCCCTGCTTGCCTGTGTTTGTTACACAAGGGGCCCCCTGCTTGCCTGTGTTTGTTACACAAGGGGGCCCCTGCTTGCCTGTGTTTGTTACACAAGGGGCCTTGCTTGCCTGTGTTTGCTACACAAGGGGCCTTGCTTGCCTGTGTTTGTTACACAAGGGGCCCCTGCTTGCCTGTGTTTGTTACACAAGGGGCCCCTGCTTGCCTGTGTTTGTTACACAAGGGGCCTTGCTTGCCTGTGTTTGTTACACAAGGGGCCCCTGCTTGCCTGTGTTTGTTACACAAGGGGCCTTGCTTGCCTGTGTTTGTTACACAAGGGGCCCCTGCTTGCCTGTGTTTGTTACACAAGGGGCCCCTGCTTGCCTGTGTTTGTTACACAAGGGGCCTTGCATGCCTGTGTTTGTTACACAAGGGGCCCCTGCTTGCCTGTATTTGTTACACAAGGGGACCCTTACTTGCCTGTGTTTGTTACACAAGGGGCCTTGCTTGCCTGTGTTTGTTACACAAGGGGCCCCTGCTAGCCTGTGTTTGTTACACAAGGGGGCCTTGCTTGCCTGTGTTTGTTACATAAGGGGCCTTGCTTGCCTATGTTTGTTACACAAGGGGCCCCTGCTTGCCTGTGTTTGTCACACGGGGGCCTTGCTTGCCTATGTTTGTTACACAAGGGGCCCCTGATTGCCTGTGTTTGTTACACAAGGGGCCCCAGCTTGCCTATGTTTGTTACACAAGGGGGCCTTGCTTGCCTGTGTTTGTTACACAAGGGCTTTGCTTGCCTGTGTTTGTTACACAAGGGGCCTTGCTTGCCTGTGTTTGTTACACAAGGGGACTTGCTTGCATGTGTTTGTTACACAAGGGACCTTGCTTGCCTGTGTTTGTTACACAAGGGGCCTTGCTTGCCTGTGTTTGTTACATAAGGGGCCCCTGCTTGCCTGTGTTTGTTACACAAGGGGCCTTGCTTGCCTGTGTTTGTTACACAAGGGGGCCTTGCTTGCCTGTGTTTGTTACACAAGGGGCCCCTGCTTGCCTGTGTTTGTTACACAAGGGGGCCTTGCTTGCCTGTGTTTGTTACACAAGGGGCCTTGCTTGCCTGTGTTTGTTACACAAGGGGCCCCTGCTTGCCTGTGTTTGTTACACAAGGGGGCCTTGCTTGCCTGTGTTTGTTACACAAGGGGCCCTGCTTGCCTGTGTTTGTTACACAAAGAGCCTTGCTTGCCTGTGTTTGTTACACAAGGGGCCTTGCTTGCCTGTGTTTGTTACACAAGGGGGCCTTACTTGCCTGTGTTTGTTACACAAGGGGCCTTGCTTGCCTGTGTTTGTTACACAAGGGGCCTTGCTTGCCTGTGTTTGTTACACAAGGGGCCTTGCTTGCCTGTGTTTGTTACACTAGGAGCCTTGCTTGCCTGTGTTTGTTACACAAGGGGCCCCTGCTTGCCTATGTTTGTTACACAAGGGGCCCCTGCTTGCCTGTGTTTGTTATATAAAGGGCCTTGCTTGCCTGTGTTTGTTACACAAGGGGTCTTGCTTGCCTGTGTTGGTTACACAAGGAGGCCTTGCTTGCCTGTGTTTGTTACACAAGGGGCCCCTGCTTGCTTGTGTTTGTTACACAAGGGGCCTTGTTTGCCAGTGTTTGTTACACAAGGGGCCCTTGCTTGCTTGTGTTTGTTACACAAGGGGCCCCTGCTTGCCTGTGTTTGTTACACAAGGGGACCCTTACTTGCCTGTGTTTGTGACACAAGGGGCCTTGCTTGCCTGTGTTTGTTACACAAGGGGCCCCTGCTTGCCTATGTTTGTTAAACAAGGGGCCTTGCTTGCCTGTGTTTGTTACACAATGGGCCCCTGCTTGCTTGTGTTTGTTACACAAGGGGCCCCTGCTTGCCTGTGTTTGTTACACAAGGGGACCCTTACTTGCCTGTGTTTGTTACACAAGGGGCCTTGCTTGCCTGTGTTTGTTACACAAGGGGGCCTTGCTTGCCTGTGTTTGTTGCACAAGGGGACCCTTACTTGCCTGTGTTTGTTACACAAGAGGCCTTGCCCACCTGTGTTTGTTACACAAGGGGCCCTGCTTGCCGGTGTTTGCTACACAAGGGGCCCTTGCTTGTCTGTGTTTGTTACACAAGGGGCCTTGCTTGCCTGTGTTTGTTACACAAGGGGCCCCTGCTTGCTTGTGTTTGTTACACAAGGGGCCTTGCTTGCCTGTGTTTATTACACAAGGGGCCTTGCTTGCCTGTGTTTGTTACACAAGGGGACCCTTACTTGCCTGTGTTTGTTACAAAAGGGGCCTTGCTTACATGTGTTTGTTACACAAGGGGTCTTGCTTGCCTGTGTTTGTTACACAAGGGGACCCTTACATGCCTGTGTTTGTTACAAAAGGGGCCTTGCTTGCATGTGTTTGCTACACAAGGGGCCTTGCTTGCCTGTGTTTGTTACACAAGGGGACCCTTACTTGCCTGTGTTTGTTACAAAAGGCGCCCTGCTTGCCTGTGTTTGTTACACAAAGAGCCTTGCTTGCCTGTGTTTGTTACACAAGGGGCCTTGCTTGCCTGTGTTTGTTACACAAGGGGGCCTTACTTGCCTGTGTTTGTTACACAAGGGGCCTTGCTTGCCTGTGTTTGTTACACAAGGGGCCTTGCTTGCCTGTGTTTGTTACACAAGGGGCCTTGCTTGCCTGTGTTTGTTACACTAGGAGCCTTGCTTGCCTGTGTTTGTTACACAAGGGGCCCCTGCTTGCCTATGTTTGTTACACAAGGGGCCCCTGCTTGCCTGTGTTTGTTATTCAAGGGGCCTTGCTTGCCTGTGTTTGTTACACAAGGGGTCTTGCTTGCCTGTGTTGGTTACACAAGGAGGCCTTGCTTGCCTGTGTTTGTTACACAAGGGGCCCCTGCTTGCTTGTGTTTGTTACACAAGGGGCCTTGCTTGCCAGTTTTTGTTACACAAGGGGCCCCTGCTTGCTTGTGTTTGTTACACAAGGGGCCCCTGCTTGCCTGTGTTTGTTACACAAGGGGACCCTTACTTGCCTGTGTTTGTTACACAAGGGGCCTTGCTTGCCTGTGTTTGTTACACAAGGGGCCCCTGCTTGCCTATGTTTGTTACACAAGGGGCCTTGCTTGCCTGTGTTTGTTACACAATGGGCCCCTGCTTGCTTGTGTTTGTTACACAAGGGGCCCCTGCTTGCCTGTGTTTGTTACACAAGGGGACCCTTACTTGCCTGTGTTTGTTACACAAGGGGGCCTTGCTTGCCTATGTTTGTTACACAAGGGGCCCCTGCTTGCCTGTGTTTGTTACACAAGGGGCCCCAGCTTGCCTATGTTTGTTACACAAGGGGGCCTTGCTTGCCTGTGTTTGTTACACAAGGGCTTTGCTTGCCTGTGTTTGTTACACAAGGGGCCTTGCTTGCCTGTGTTTGTTACACAAGGGGACTTGCTTGCATGTGTTTGTTACACAAGGGACCTTGCTTGCCTGTGTTTGTTACACAAGGGGGCCTTGCTTGCCTGTGTTTGTTACATAAGGGGCCCCTGCTTGCCTGTGTTTGTTACACAAGGGGCCTTGCTTGCCTGTGTTTGTTACACAAGGGGGCCTTGCTTGCCTATGTTTGTTACACAAGGGGCCCCTGCTTGCCTGTGTTTGTTACACAAGGGGGCCTTGCTTGCCTGTGTTTGTTACACAAGGGGCCTTGCTTGCCTGTGTTTGTTACACAAGGGGCCCCTGCTTGCCTGTGTTTGTTACACAAGGGGGCCTTGCTTGCCTGTGTTTGTTACACAAGGGGCCCTGCTTGCTTGTGTTTGTTACACAAAGAGCGTTGCTTGCCTGTGTTTGTTACACAAGGGGCCTTGCTTGCCTGTGTTTGTTACACAAGGGGGCCTTACTTGCCTGTGTTTGTTACACAAGGGGCCTTGCTTGCCTGTGTTTGTTACACAAGGGGCCCCTGCTTGCCTGTGTTTGTTACACAAGGGGCCCCTGCTTGCCTGTGTTTGTTACACAAGGGGCCTTGCATGCCTGTGTTTGTTACACAAGGGGCCCCTGCTTGCCTGTATTTGTTACACAAGGGGACCCTTACTTGCCTGTGTTTGTTACACAAGGGGCCTTGCTTGCCTGTGTTTGTTACACAAGGGGCCCCTGCTAGCCTGTGTTTGTTACACAAGGGGGCCTTGCTTGCCTGTGTTTGTTACATAAGGGGCCTTGCTTGCCTATGTTTGTTACACAAGGGGCCCCTGCTTGCCTGTGTTTGTTACACAAGGGGGCCTTGCTTGCCTATGTTTGTTACACAAGGGGCCCCTGCTTGCCTGTGTTTGTTACACAAGGGGCCCCAGCTTGCCTATGTTTGTTACACAAGGGGGCCTTGCTTGCCTGTGTTTGTTACACAAGGGCTTTGCTTGCCTGTGTTTGTTACACAAGGGGCCTTGCTTGCCTGTGTTTGTTACACAAGGGGACTTGCTTGCATGTGTTTGTTACACAAGGGACCTTGCTTGCCTGTGTTTGTTACACAAGGGGGCTTTGCTTGCCTGTGTTTGTTACATAAGGGGCCCCTGCTTGCCTGTGTTTGTTACACAAGGGGCCTTGCTTGCCTGTGTTTGTTACACAAGGGGGCCTTGCTTGCCTGTGTTTGTTACACAAGGGGCCCCTGCTTGCCTGTGTTTGTTACACAAGGGGGCCTTGCTTGCCTGTGTTTGTTACACAAGGGGCCTTGCTTGCCTGTGTTTGTTACACAAGGGGCCCCTGCTTGCCTGTGTTTGTTACACAAGGGGGCCTTGCTTGCCTGTGTTTGTTACACAAGGGGCCCTGCTTGCCTGTGTTTGTTACACAAAGAGCCTTGCTTGCCTGTGTTTGTTACACAAGGGGCCTTGCTTGCCTGTGTTTGTTACACAAGGGGGCCTTACTTGCCTGTGTTTGTTACACAAGGGGCCTTGCTTGCCTGTGTTAGTTACACAAGGGGCCTTGCTTGCCTGTGTTTGTTACACAAGGGGCCTTGCTTGCCTGTGTTTGTTACACTAGGAGCCTTGCTTGCCTGTGTTTGTTACACAAGGGGCCCCTGCTTGCCTATGTTTGTTACACAAGGGGCCCCTGCTTGCCTGTGTTTGTTATACAAGGGGCCTTGCTTGCCTGTGTTTGTTACACAAGGGGTCTTGCTTGCCTGTGTTGGTTACACAAGGAGGCCTTGCTTGCCTGTGTTTGTTACACAAGGGGCCCCTGCTTGCTTGTGTTTGTTACACAAGGGGCCTTGCTTGCCAGTGTTTGTTACACAAGGGGCCCCTGCTTGCTTGTGTTTGTTACACAAGGGGCCCCTGCTTGCCTGTGTTTGTTACACAAGGGGACCCTTACTTGCCTGTGTTTGTTACACAAGGGGCCTTGCTTGCCTGTGTTTGTTACACAAGGGGCCCCTGCTTTCCTATGTTTGTTACACAAGGGGCCTTGCTTGCCTGTGTTTGTTACACAAGGGGCCCCTGCTTGCTTGTGTTTGTTACACAAGGGGCCCCTGCTTGCCTGTGTTTGTTACACAAGGGGACCCTTACTTGCCTGTGTTTGTTACACAAGGGGCCTTGCTTGCCTGTGTTTGTTACACAAGGGGGCCTTGCTTGCCTGTGTTTGTTGCACAAGGGGACCCTTACTTGCCTGTGTTTGTTACACAAGAGGCCTTGCCCACCTGTGTTTGTTACACAAGGGGCCCTGCTTGCCGGTGTTTGCTACACAAGGGGGCCTTGCTTGTCTGTGTTTGTTACACAAGGGGCCTTGCTTGCCTGTGTTTGTTACACAAGGGGCCCCTGCTTGCTTGTGTTTGTTACACAAGGGGCCTTGCTTGCCTGTGTTTGTTACACAAGGGGCCTTGCTTGCCTGTGTTTGTTACACAAGGGGACCCTTGCTTGCCTGTGTTTGTTACAAAAGGGGCCTTGCTTACATGTGTTTGTTACACCTTGCTTGCCTGTGTTTGTTACACAAGGGGACCCTTACTTGCCTGTGTTTGTTACAAAAGGGGCCTTGCTTGCATGTGTTTGCTACACAAGGGGCCTTGCTTGCCTGTGTTTGTTACACAAGGGGACCCTTGCTTGCCTGTGTTTGTTACACAAGGGGCCTTGCTTGCCTGTGTTTGTTACACAAGGGGCCTTGCTTGCCTGTGTTTGTTACACAAGGGGCCTTGCTTGCCTGTGTTTGTTACACAAGGGGCCTTGCTTGCCTGTGTTTGTTACACAAGGGGCCCCTGCTTGCCTGTGTTTGTTACACAAGGGGCCTTGCTTGCCTGTGTTTGTTACACAAGGGGCCTTGCTTGCCTGTGTTTGTTACACAAGGGGCCTTGCTTGCCTGTGTTTGTTACACAAGGGGCCTTGCTTGCCTGTGTTTGTTACACAAGGGGGCCTTGCTTGCCTGTGTTTGTTACACAAGGGGCCCCTGCTTGCCTGTGTTTGTTACACAAGGGGGCCTTGCTTGCCTGTGTTTGTTACACAAGGGGCCTTGCTTGCCTGTGTTTGTTACACAAGGGGCCCCTGCTTGCCTGTGTTTGTTACACAAGGGGGCCTTGCTTGCCTGTGTTTGTTACACAAGGGGCCTTGCTTGCCTGTGTTTGTTACACAAGGGGGCCTTGCTTGCCTGTGTTTGTTACACAAGGGGCCTTGCTTGCCTGTGTTTGTTACACAAGGGGCCTTGCTTGCCTGTGTTTGTTACACAAGGGGCCCCTGCTTGCCTGTGTTTGTTACACAAGGGGCCTTGCTTGCCTGTGTTTGTTACACAAGGGGGCCTTGCTTGCCTGTGTTTGTTACACAAGGGGCCTTGCTTGCCTGTGTTTGCTACACAAGGGGCCTTGCTTGCCTGTGTTTGTTACACAAGGGGCCTTGCTTGCCTGTGTTTGTTACACAAGGGGCCTTGCTTGCCTGTGTTTGTTACACAAGGGGCCTTGCTTGCCTTGCTTGCCTGTGTTTGTTACACAAGGGGCCCTGCTTGCCTGTGTTTGTTACACAAGGGGCCCTGCTTGCCTGTGTTTGTTACACAAGGGGCCTTGCTTGCCTGTGTTTGTTACACAAGGGGCCCTGCTTGCCTGTGTTTGTTACACAAGGGGCCCCTTGCTTGCCTGTGTTTGTTACACAAGGGGGGCCTTGCTTGCCTGTGTTTGTTACACAAGGGGCCCCTGCTTGCCTGTGTTTGTTACACAAGGGGGCCTTGCTTGCCTGTGTTTGTTACACAAGGGGGCCTTGCTTGCCTGTGTTTGTTACACAAGGGGCCCCTGCTTGCCTGTGTTTGTTACACAAGGGGGCCTTGCTTGCCTGTGTTTGTTACACAAGGGGCCCCTGCTTGCCTGTGTTTGTTACACAAGGGGCCCCAGCTTGCCTGTGTTTGTTACACAAGGGGGCCTTGCTTGCCTGTGTTTGTTACACAAGGGGCTTTGCTTGCCTGTGTTTGTTACACAAGGGGCCTTGCTTGCCTGTGTTTGTTACACAAGGGGCCCTTGCTTGCCTGTGTTTGTTACACAAGGGACCTTGCTTGCCTGTGTTTGTTACACAAGGGGGCCTTGCTTGCCTGTGTTTGTTACATAAGGGGCCCCTGCTTGCCTGTGTTTGTTACACAAGGGGCCTTGCTTGCCTGTGTTTGTTACACAAGGGGGCCTTGCTTGCCTGTGTTTGTTACACAAGGGGCCTTGCTTGCCTGTGTTTGTTACACAAGGGTCCCCTGCTTGCCTGTGTTTGTTACACAAGGGGGCCTTGCTTGCCTGTGTTTGTTACACAAGGGGCCCTGCTTGCCTGTGTTTGTTACACAAGGGGGCCTTGCTTGCCTGTGTTTGTTACACAAGGGCCCTTGCTTGCCTGTGTTTGTTACACAAGGGGCCTTGCTTGCCTGTGTTTGTTACACAAGGGGGCCCTTGCTTGCCTGTGTTTGTTACACAAGGGGCCTTGCTTGCCTGTGCTTGCCTGTGTTTGTTACACAAGGGGCCCCTGCTTGCCTGTGTTTGTTACACAAGGGGCCTTGCTTGCCTGTGTTTGTTGTACAAGGGGGCCTTGCTTGCCTGTGTTTGTTACACAAGGGGCCACTTACTTGCCTGTGTTTGTTACACAAGGGGCCTTGCTTGCCTGTGTTTGTTACACAAGGGGGCCTTGCTTGCCTGTGTTTGTTACACTAGGGGCCCCCGCTTGCCTGTGTTTGTTACACAAGGGGGCCTTGCTTGCCTGTGTTTGTTACACAAGGGGCCTTGCTTGCCTGTGTTTGTTACACAAGGGGGCCTTGCTAACCTGTGTTTGTTACACAAGGGGCCCCTGCTTGCCTGTGTTTGTTACACAAGGGGGCCTTGCTTGCCTGTGTTTGTTACACAAAGGGCCTTGCTTGCCTGTGTTTAATACACAAGGGGGCCCTGCTTGCCTATGTTTGTTACACAAGTGGCCTTGCTTGCCTGTGTTTGTTACACAAGGGGCCTTGCTTGCCTGTGTTTGTTACACAAGGGGGCCTTGCTTACCTGTGTTTGTGACACAAGGGGCCCCTGCTTGCCTGTGTTTGCTACACAAGGGGGCCTTGCTTGCCTGTGTTTGTTACACAAGGGGCCCCTGCTTGCCTGTGTTTGTTACACAAGGGGCCCCTGCTTGCCTGTGTTTGTTACACAAGGGGGGCCTGTGCTTGCCTGTGTTTGTTACACAAGGGGCCTTGCTTGGCCCCTGCTTGCCTGTGTTTGTTACACAAGGGGGCCTTGCTTGCCTGTGTTTGTTACACAAGGGTCCTTGCTTGCCTATGTTTGTTACACAAGGGGGCCCTGCTTGCCTGTGTTTGTTACACAAGGGGCCTTGCTTGCCTGTGTTTGTCACACAAGGGGGCCTTGCTTACCTGTGTTGGTTACACAAGGGGCCCCTGCTTGCCTGTGTTTGTTACACAAGGGGGCCCTGCTTGCTTGTGTTTGTTACACAAGGGGCCTTGCTTGCCTGTGTTTGTTACACTAGGGGCCCCTGCTTGCCTGTGTTTGTTACACAAGGGGGCCTTGCTTGCCTGTGTTTGTTACACAAGGGGGCCCTGCTTGCCTGTGTTTGTTACACAAGGGGGCCTTGCTTGCCTGTGTTTGTTACACAAGGGGGCCCTGCTTGCCTGTGTTTGTTACACAAGGGGGCCCTGCTTGCCTGTGTTTGTTACACAAGGGGCCTTGCTTGCCTGTGTTTGTTACACAAGGGGCCCCTGCTTGCCTGTGTTTGTTACACAAGGGGGCCCTTGCTTGCCTGTGTTTGTTACACAAGGGGCCCTGCTTGCCTGTGTTTGTTACACAAGGGGGCCTTGCTTGCCTGTGTTTGTTACACAAGGGGGGCCCTGCTTGCCTGTGTTTGTTACACAAGGGGGCCTTGCTTGCCTGTGTTTGTTACACAAGGGGACCCTTACTTGCCTGTGTTTGTTACACAAGGGGCCTTGCTTGCCTGTGTTTGTTACTCAAAGGGGCCTTGCTTGCCTGTGTTTGTTACACAAGGGGCCTTGCTTGCCTGTGTTTGTTACACAAGGGGCCTTGCTTGCCTGTGTTTGTTACACAAGGGGCCCCTGCTTGCCTGTGTTTGTTACACAAGGGGCCTTGCTTGCCTGTGTTTGTTACACAAGGGGGCCTTGCTTACCTGTGTTTGTTACACAAGGGGGCCCTGCTTGCCTGTGTTTGTTAGACAAGGGGCCCCTGCTTGCCTGTGTTTGTTACACAAGGGGCCTTGCTTGCCTGTGTTTGTTACACAAGGGGGCCCTGCTTGCTTGTGTTTGTTACACAAGGGGCCTTGCTTGCCTGTGTTTGTTACACTAGGGGCCCCTGCTTGCCTGTGTTTGTTACACAAGGGGGCCTTGCTTGCCTGTGTTTGTTACACTAGGGGCCCCTGCTTGCCTGTGTTTGTTACACAAGGGGGCCTTGCTTGCCTGTGTTTGTTACACAAGGGGGCCCTGCTTGCCTGTGTTTGTTACACAAGGGGGCCTTGCTTGCCTGTGTTTGTTACACAAGGGGACCCCTTGCCTTACACAAGGGGCCTGTGTGTTTGTTACACAAGGGGGGCCTGTGTTTGTTACACAAGGGGGCCCTGCTTGCCTGTGTTTGTTACACAAGGGGCCCCTGCTTGCCTGTGTTTGTTACACAAGGGGCCCTTGCTTGCCTGTGTTTGTTACACAAGGGGCCCCTGCTTGCCTGTGTTTGTTACACAAGGGGCCTTGCTTGCCTGTGTTTGTTACACAAGGGGCCTTGCTTGCCTGTGTTTGTTACACAAGGGGCCTTGCTTGCCTGTGTTTGTTACACAAGGGGACCCTGCTTGCCTGTGTTTGTTACACAAGGGGGCCCTGCTTGCCTGTGTTTGTTACACTAGGGGCCCCTGCTTGCCTGTGTTTGTTACACAAGGGGCCTTGCTTGCCTGTGTTTAATACACAAGGGGCCTTGCTTGCCTGTGTTTGTTACACAAGGGGCCCCTGCTTGCCTGTGTTTGTTACACAAGGGGCCTTGCTTGCCTGTGTTTGTTACACAAAAATAAATCAAACAGGTGATTGAATCCCGGACCTCTATTAATTATGGTCAACTTCTATAACAATCTTACTGACAACTCTGCCTATGTTTTTTAAACTTGGCGTTCCATAAATTGGAAAAGTTTTTATGTGAAAATTTCATCGTGTTCTTTACCTGCAAAAGTTCAGTTGCCTAATAATTATTAAAAAAAGAGATGGTAAAAAATAAATATATTTTTCAAGTGTTACGGAGTTCAGTCGGTATTGCCCTACTCCAGCATGTAGGAGTCATATTTCCATATCTGTACATTTTTAGAAAACCTTTTAGTTGATTTTGTGACACTTGAAAGGAAGCAAGATGCTGCAGTTAGAAGCAATTTTGACTTTAAATTTAATTTGGATGAGGATAGGAGACGACATAATCATCAAATATGGCGGTGCGGCTCGTGACAGAGGAGAGCTTTCCCGCTCCGAGCGAACCCCCAGTGCATGCTGGGTACAGCGTCAGGTGTGGCATGATTGGTCGGCGGCGGCGGGGGCTTGGCCAGGTTGACCAGTGGCGTAGCGCCGGGCGTGACGTAGCATGACGTCAGGCGCCCTGCGGAGAGAGGTGGGAAACCGTGCAGAAAGGTGAGTCAAGTTGGCAACCTTGTGAATACCCTCATGGGCGGACACCGACGAGCGCTCTAGAGGGACGTCGACTCCTCCTGAGGCAGAGTACGCCGGAGTGGAAATTAGCGATGTTGTCGGGATACCTAATTATGGGTCAAGATCCTTCACACAAGTTAGTCTGTTTTTCATTAAGTAATTAATAAGCATTGCTATTAGTCTGTTTTTATTATAATAAGAAAAAACATTATATTAAGCCAGTCAACATTTACTAAAATAATAAACAAATTTTAAGGCAACCGTTTTTAGTTCAAAAGTTTCCTTAAAACACTTTCTAAATCCTAAGTTCCATCTTTAAGGAACTTTAAACTAAGAACTAACTAATAATTCGTTTAAAAGGTAAAGAGAAATATTTTGAAAAGTGTTTCATTATAATTTAATATCTGAGAGTCTAATGAATAGGTTAAGGTGTTGGATCCCGGCTTTAGGGTCCCAGTAGTACAGGCGGGATCGTTCTCGCTGTACAATCGAGAATTAAGGAGACAAACATGCACAATTTAACTGAAAAACACACACACACTTGAACCGACACATTCACATACTCTTGATAACAAACCGATCATATATAGGATCTTTAGAAAGGTCGTAAGAGAATCCCAAGATTTCACCTAGAGTATTGCTCGTTCCAAACATGACTTTCATGCATGAAGGTCATGTGTGGAATGTATCTCGTTGTATAAAATGTTTCTCGTTCCAACGTTGATAAGTTGGATAAGCTACGTATAAGTGAATAAGTTGGATAAGTATCGTTGATAAGCTACTCCCAACTATCAACCTCCGTCTGAACATATTTTTCTAACAGCACTGTTCACAGTGGTTTTGTTACTGTGAACAAGTCACTGTTCACAGTGGCTTGTTCTAATTGTCCCTTATCTAATATTCACTGCCAATCTCATAATAAACTAAATCGCTGCAGTTAATCATTAAAGCTCTTAAATATATTATTGTTATTCACAAAGTGCCAAAATAAACACTCCACGCTTGGGACAACTCCACACAATCATAAGTGTATGAATCTATAATATTTCCCGGTCATCTACTAGTAACGCTTCACTCAGTAACCAGGACACACAAACACGTAGCTCCCTTAACTATACCATAGGAAATCTTATTAACTGTTAAAGTGGATTTTCCCAGTGGCAGCAGCAGCAGCAGCTCAAACACTCACCGGCAGACTCGTGTGATGTCTGCTGTATTAAAGAGTTACAAACTGGGTCAAGTGCACTTACATGCGAGGCAGTACACAGAGAGATCACACTAACGTGATGCATCAAATGAACAAATCCACAAGGGCCGTGACGAGGATTCGAACCTCCGTCCGGGAGCATCCCAGACATAGCTCGGGTGCAGGGGGGGGGGGGGTAAAAACCCGGTTTGTGCCTCAAAGAGGCTATGGGATCCAGTAAGTTCAGTAGAACTTCGGTTTCAACCATTTTCCCTGTCGTAGCTCAGTCGATTAAGGCAGTGTCTGGGATGCTCCCGGACGCAGGTTCGAGTCCTCGTCACGGCCCTTGTGGATTTGTTCATGCGAGGCAGTCTCTGGCAGCTGTCACTATCTGATAGCGTTTACTATGTTTCCCTTCACAAGCTTGGCCTGGACGGTAGAGCGACGGTCTCGCTTTATGCAGGTCGGTGTTCAATCCCCGACCGTCCAGGTGGTTGGGCACCATTCCTTTCCCCCCGTCGTCCCATCCCATATCCTTATCCTGATCCTTTCCAAGTACTATATAGCCATAATGGCTTGGTGTTTTCTCCCGATAATTCCCTTCACTTCACAAGGGGCGCCTGGTGGCTGAGTGGACAGAACTCAGTCTCGTAATCTTAGGGACCGGGGATCGATTCCTGTCGATGAAGGATACAAAATGGGCAGAGTTTCTTTCAACCTGATGCCCCTGTTACGTAGCAGTAAATAGGTACCTGGGAGCTTGACAGCTGTTACGGGCTTCTTCCTTGGGGTGTGTGAAAAACATTGACCGTTGATTGATTGACAGTTGAGAGGCGGGCCGAAAGAGCAGAGCTCAACCTCCGCAAGTACAATTAAGTGAATACAAGCACAATTTAAAAGAGGAAGGGCTCAATAAACATATAACTGCGTCCAGCTTCACTTAGCAAGGCAGACTCTTCGTGCCGCAGTGGTCTTCTGCCACTGTTCACACTCACCGGCTCAAAACGGGACATCACGTCATGTATGCGAGAAGCTGTGATGTCTAGTACATCTTACACTGACGTTGGGGATTTATACGCCAAAATACGATTATTATACGAGGGGGGGTCAATCAACGGATGACAGTCTGGTAGCCATAATACATACAAGAATACTCTCGTATCAATCACCGCAAGACTAAGTAAAGAACGCAGCATCCAGCTTACTAAAAATTACACGCACTCTTTGTGATATAAACGAAGGAGGAATTGGTTCATAGCCCGCTATTTACCTAATGAGAAATTGGTTATGTAGCTCCGAATTGCATATGTTAATTTGTATGCTTTAGGGGGGAATGAATTGAACTATTTGGCCACACTGCCACAGGCCAGGTGTGAATATAAGAACATAAGAACATAAGAACAAGATAACTGCAGAAGGCCTATTGGCCCATACGAGGCAGCTCCTATTTATAACCACCCAATCCCACTCATATACTTGTCCAACCCACGCTTGAAACAATAGAGGGACCCCACCTCCACCACGTTACACGGTAATTGGCACAACAAATCAACAACCCTGTTATCGAACCAGTATATACCCAAGTCTTTCCTAAATCTAAACTTATCCAATTTATACACATTGTTTCGTGTTCTGTCTGGTGTTGATACTTTTAATACCCTATTAACATCTCCCTTGTCATGTCCATTCATCTACTTGTTAACCTCTATCATGTCACCCCTAACTCTGCTTTTTGAGTGAATGTAATTTAAGCTTTGTTAATCATTCTTCATATGAAAGATTTTTAATTTGGGAAATTAACTTAGTCATCCTTTGCTGGACACGTTCAAGTGAATTTATATCCATTCTATAGTACGGCGTCCAAAACTGAACTGCGTAATCTAAATGGGGCCTAACTAGAGCAAGATATATCTGAAGAACAATACAAGGTGTCTTGTTACTAACACTTCGATAAATAAATCCCAGTGTCCTTCTTGCCTTATTACGAACATTCATGCATTGATCCTTTTGTGTTAAATTCTTACTAATCATAACTCACAGATCCCTTTCGCAATCTCATCGCCATCAAGCTCATATCTTCTAACTCTATCATCATTACCTAGCCTCAGAACTTTACATTTATCAGCATTAAACTGCATCTGCCAATCTTCCCTATCACTTGAAGTGATAGTGAGTCTTCTTTCGTGTTACTTTCCCTACCGATTTTTGTATCATTGGCAAATTTGCAAATGTTGCTTCTCAACATTTGCAAATTTGAATCTAAATCATTTATATATATTATAAACAACATAGGTCCCAATACAGAGCCTTGAGGCACTCCACTTACAACTTTTTCCCACTCTGACTTAACTCCATTTATACTATCACTGTTTCCTTTGGTATGGCCATCTTTGTTATCTTGAGGTTATCTTGAGATGATTTCGGAGCGTTTAGTGTCCTCGTGGCCCGGTCCTCGACCAGGCCTCCACCCCCAGGAAGCAGCCCGTGACAGCTGACTAACACCCAGGTACCTATTTTACTGCTAGGTAACAGGGGCATAGGGTGAAAGAACTCTGCCCATTGTTTCTCGCCGGCGCCTGGGATCGAACCTGGAACCATAAGATCACAAGTACAGCGTCCTGTCCTCTCGACCGACCGGCTCCCATGCCCTAATCCAACTTAATATAGCACCCCCCATACCTTGAGCCTCTGTCTTTTTAATCAGTGTTGCATGTGGCACTGTATCAAAAGCTTTACTAAAGTCAAGGTACACAACATCGCAAACCTTACCACTATCAACTGCCTCAACTATGCTGGAATAAAAAGATAGCAAATTTGTTAAACATGAACGGCCATTTGTAAAACCATGTTGCGACTCGTTTATTAATTTATGTTTTTCAAGATGAAGACGAATGGTATTTGCAGTTATCGATTCATGTATCTTTCCCCAACCCGTTCTCGCAAATTTAATAAGTCAATATTGACTTATTAAATATGTGCATAGGTGACATACTTAACATAATAGATACCCTTAAAAAGATTCATAGAAAACACCGACCTTACCTAACCTACTTAGTATGTTAAGATAAGCATCTTATTGCTTCGTAATTACAATTATTACCTAACCTATAATAGGTATAGGTTAAGTAATAATTGTAATTACGAAGCAATAAGATGCTTATCTTAAGATACTAACAAGGTTAGGTAAGGTCGGTGTTCTCTATGAATCTTTTTAAGGGTATCTATTATGTTTAGTATATCACCTATGCACGTAGTTAATAAGTCAATATTGACTTTACGAATTTGCGAGAACGGGTTGCTTTCCCACAATAGACGTTAGGCTAATTGGCCGATAGTTTGATACAAGTGATCTATCTCCTTTCTTAAAAAT
Organism: Procambarus clarkii; assembly: GCF_020424385.1. Classification (NCBI taxonomy): domain Eukaryota; kingdom Metazoa; phylum Arthropoda; class Malacostraca; order Decapoda; family Cambaridae; genus Procambarus; species Procambarus clarkii. The sequence goes on from NW_025553804.1 coordinate 62,079, forward strand.
TGGTACCACATTAGCTACCTTCCACGAATCTGGCACTCTGCCTGATTCTATTGATTTATTAAATATAGTAGACAATGGATCGCAAATCTCCTCTTTGCATTCTTTAAGCACTCTGGCAAACATTTCATCCGGCCCTGGGGATTTGTTTGGTTTCAGTTTTACTATTTGTTTAATAATATCATCGCTGGTAACTGTTAGACTAGTCAACCTGTCCTCATCCCCACACAAATAGACTTGTTCGGCTGAAGGTACAGTGTTATGTACTTCTTTAGTAAATACAGAGACAAAATATTTATTTAAAATACTACTCATCTCTTCGTCATTATCCTTTATCTGACCTGTCTCGGTTTTTAATGGACCTATCCTTTCCCTAACCTTTGTTCGATATAACTGAAAAAATCTTTAGGATTTGCCTTTGCTTGGCCTGCTATACGAACTTCATAGTTTCTTTTTGGTCTCCTTATCTCTTTTTTTAACATTTCTAACACGTTGTTCGAATTCTTGTTCTATACCGACTTCCCCATTCTTAATCCTTTTGTACCAACCTCTCTTTCTACCTATAAGGTGTTTCAGATCTTTTCTTATCCATTTCGGATCATTTGTATTTGATCTATTCAATTTGAAAGGTATACTACTTTCCTGTGTTTTGCTTAGAAAATTTGTAAATAAGTTATATTTTGAATCCAAATCCAAATCCTCCTTTACATCACACATCGCTGAGTTCACTTCTTTCTCCAAGTCCGTCCCTCCCCCCTATGCCCAAGACTTTCCAATCTATTTTACCCAAACAATTTCTTAGGATATTAAAATTAGCTTTAGGAAAATCTGGCACTTTAACAGTATTTTCTCCTACAGATCTATTCCATTCTATGCTAAATCTGATTTCTTTGTGATCACTGTTCCATAGTACACTCCCAGTTTCGATGTCATTAATCTGTGTTTTCCTGTTGGTTAACACTAAATCTAAAATATTAATTTCCCTCGTTGATTTCTTAATGTGTTGCGTAAGAAATTACTCATCAATTAATTCTATAAAATCTTCTGCTTCGTTATTCCCTGTTCAGTTAATCCAGTTTATTCCACTTAAATTAAAGTCAACCATGACACAAATACTTTTTTACCTAGATGCTCTAGATATTTCATCCCATAGATACTTTGCTTCCATTCTGTCTAAATTTGGTGGCCTATATATAACTCCTATTATAAGAATATTTGCTTTTTCGTTTAATTCTATCCAAATAGTTTCTGTGTTTGGCTTAGTTTTGATTCCTTCTTTGAGACTACATTTCAAATTGTCCCTAACATATATGGCTACTCCCCCTCCTTGTCTAATATATCTATCTGTGTGAAATAGTTTAAATCCATTTATTTGATATTCAGCTAATTGAAATTGAAATTGAAATAAGTTTATTGAGGTAAAATACACACAAAGGGATGAGGTAGCTCAAGCTATTCTCACCCTGTTCAGTACAACGTGTTTGTGAGGGGGATGGTTCACCAGCTCACTTACGGTAGTGCTCTTATGCCTGTGGAGGCCAGTACACTTGTTAAGTGCACTTGTTAAGTGTGCGGACTTAAGTTTGGTAACCAGCAACTGAAATATCTAGTGTTTGGGTTCATGTGAGAGCCCCAGTCATCAGCAGTCCAGAAATGTTACCCTGGCCGGGGTAGCACGTCTGTGGACAGAGATATGCCGATAGCATCATCTCATTGTATGGCATGAAGCGAGACTCGAGTTTGCACGGGAACAGATAGGCGTGGGTGAGCTGTGGGCCTCCCGCACGCTAGCCACTTGAGTCGTCGGCATGGAAACAGCCGCCATCTTAGTAAACATCTTGAGCCGCCATGTTGGTCGGCCATCTTGGATTTGCCCTAGGGGCCGTGTTACCTAGTTGCTGACTGGTTGAGAGGGGTAGGCCGCTGTATGCCTTCCTCTCATTGGCTATTTCGAGAAGGATGCAGGATATCGCTGGCATTTCTCTCTCCTGCTTCATTCTGCTCCAGTCACCACCATACCCGGACGTCTTTCTCTTGCCCATTCGGCCAAATTGGGCAAGACGACAGTAGCGTAAATTGAGACTAGAACCGTCCCAAACCCGAGGAGAACCTCAGGGATCAAACTCGGTCATAGTCCAAATTGGGTGGGGGAGTTCGTAGAATGAGACGGGTTGCATCTGGGAGGACGTTGTGGGTCGCAGAGGGTAAAATGTATGGAACGGGTACCGTCAGAAGGACGTTGTGGGTCATATGTGGGGGTAAGAGAGTGAGGGGAAAACAGACGGGATCCCAAAACACGCGGACGTGATCCCAAAACGCGCGGACTGGATGCAAAATGCGTGGAGGGGATCCCAAAACTCAGGTGGTGGTCGGGTATGTAGTCCTCAAGGTATGTGGGGGGGGGGATACCTGGTTGATGGGGTTCTGGGAGTTCTTCTACTCCCCAAGCCCGGCCCGAGGCCAGGCTTGACTTGTGAGAGTTTGGTCCACCAGGCTGTTGCTTGGAGCGGCCCGCAGGCCCACATACCCACCACAGCCCGGTTGGTCCGGCACTCCTTGGAGGAATAAATCTAGTTTCCTCTTGAAAATGTCCACGGTTGTTCCGGCAATATTTCTTATGCTTGCCTGGAGGACGTTGAACAACCGCGGACCTCTGATGTTTATACAGTGTTCTCTGATTGTGCCTATGGCACCTCTGCTCTTCACTGGTTTTATTCTACATTTTCTTCCATATCGTTTACTCCAGTACGTTGTTATTTTACTGTGTAGATTTGGTACTTGGCCCTCCAGTATCTTCCAGGTGTATATTATTTGATATCTCTCTCGTCTTCTTTCTAGTGAGTACATTTGGAGGGCTTTGAGACGATCCCAATAATTTAGGTGCTTTATTGCATCTATGCGTGCCGTATATGTTCTCTGTATTCCCTCTATTTCAGCAATCTCTCCTGCTCTGAAGGGGGGAAGTGAGTACTGAACAGTACTCAAGACGGGACAACACAAGTGACTTGAAGAGTACAACCATTGTGATGGGATCCCTGGATTTGAAAGTTCTCGTAATCCATCCTATCATTTTTCTGGCTGTCGCAATATTTGCTTGGTTATGCTCCTTAAACGTTAGGTCATCAGACATTATTATTCCCAAATCCTTTACATGCTGTTTTCCTACTATGGGTACATTTGATTGTGTATCGTACTCTGTATTATGTTTAAGGTCCTCATTTTTACCGTACCTGAGTACCTGAAATTTATCACTGTTAAACATCATGTTATTTTCTGATGCCCAGTCGAAAACTTTATTAATATCAGCTTGAAGTTTTTCAATGTCCTCAGCCGAGGTAATTTTCATACTGATTTTTGTGTCATCTGCAAACGATGATACGAAGCTGTGACTTGTATTTTTGTCTATATCTGATATGAGAATAAGGAAAAGCAGTGGTGCAAGGACTGTACCCTGAGGTACAGAGCTTTTAACTGCACTTGGACTAGATTTTATATTGTTGACCGTTACTCGCTGAGTCCTGTTTGACAGAAAACTGAGTATCCAGCGTCCTACTTTACCGGTTATTCCCATTGACTTCATTTTGTGTGCTATCACGCCATGGTCACATTTATCGAAAGCCTTTGCGAAGTCCGTGTATATCACATCAGCATTCTGTTTCTCTTCTAATGCCTCAGTGACTTTGTCGTAGTGCTCAAGTAGCTGTGAGAGGCACGATCTTCCCGCTCGAAATCCATGTTGGCCTGGGCTGTGAAGGTCATTGGTCTCCATGAAATTGGTGACCTGACTCCTAATCACTCTCTCAAATACTTTTATGATGTGCGATGTTAGTGCAACTGGTCTATAATTTTTTGCCAATGCTTTGCTCCCTCCCTTGTGTAGAGGGGCTATGTCTGCTACTTTAAGTGCATCTGGTATCTCCCCCGTGTCCAAGCTCTTCCTCCACACTATACTGAGTGCCTGTGCTACCAACACTTTGCATTTCTTTATAAATATTGAATTCCATGAGTCTGGACCTGGGGCCGAGTGCATGGGCATGTTTTCAATTTCTTTTTCAAAATTTAGTGCGCTCGTGTTTATATCAGTTATATTTACAGGGGTTTGAATATCCCGCATAAAGAAATTGTCTGGATCTTCCACCTTCATGTTGTTTATTGGAGTGCTAAACATGTCCTCATACTGCTTTTTTAGGATTTCACTAATTTCTTTGTCATCCTCCGTGTATGAACCTTCACTTGTACGAATAGGTCCAATACTGGCAGTGGTTTTTGCTTTTGATTTCGCATATGAGAAGAAATATTTTGGATTTTTCTTTATTTCCTGAATGGCTTTCTGTTCTAACTGCCTTTCTTCAGTTTCATATGAGTGTTTCAATTTCCGTTCGATTTCTTCAATCTCCCTATTTAAATTATTCCTTCTTTGACGGGAAATTCGTGTCTGCATAAGCAGTTCCGTTATTTTTTTCCTGCGTTTATAGTGTCGTCTGCGTTCTCTTTCTACGTTAGATCTCTTTCTGGCTTTCCTCAAAGGAACATGTTTCAGACAGACTTGATACGCTTCTGAAGTCAGTTTTTCTATTCCTTCTGTAGGACTTGTATTACTTAGAACAGTTCCCCATGGAATGTTTGTAAGTTCCCTGTTTATTATCTCCCAGTCTATCCTTTTATTATTAAAATTGAGTTTACTGAATAGCCCCTCTCGCTTTATCAACGTTTTAGGTCTATTCTGAGTATTGATGGTCGTTTGCACTTCAATGAGCTTGTGATCTGAATATGTGGTATCTGATATCGTAATGTCTCTGATAATGTCTTCATTGTTCGTAAAGACCAGATCTAGTATATTTTCATTTCTCGTTGGCTCCGATATCTGCTGATTGAGTGAAAATTTGTCACAGAATCTAAGTAGTTCTCTAATCTGTGGTTGGTTAGGTCCTGATAGATTTCCTGGTATAATATTATTGTTTGCCTATTTTCCACCTGAGACTAGGCATGTTGAAGTCACCTAGGAAGATAATATCAGGTATCGGGTTCTCCAAATTATCAAGGCTATTCTCTATTTTGCTTATCTGTTCTGTGAATTCCTCAGCCGTTGCATCTGGCGGTTTGTATATTAGTATAATCACTAAATTTATTTTCTCTATTTTTAATCCCAGTACCTCTACCACCTCATTTGTAACGTTTAGGAGCTCCGAGCATACAAGGTCTTCCCTAATATACAGACCCACTCCTCCATGTGACCTAATTTTCCTATCGCACCTGTATAGGTTATATCCTGGAATCCAGATCTCACTGTCCAATTCTCTGCCGGTCTGGTATAAAAAATATATAGAGTTTCCTCCAAATTCATTATCCTGCTTGCCACTCTTTATGAGCAACAGCTGAGGTATACTCAAGGTCACTCACCGTAGCCCTGCGGGTCTTCACTCTATCCTCATAAGTCGGCGCCACTGTACGCCAGGAGAGTATCCCAGTCAATCCCAACCGGCCTCTGATTGAGAAGGAGTGGGAACACAACTCGTTCACTTAACTGTTATGTGCCCGCCCCAACAATAGGGCTCTACTATTAACCACAAGGTCGCCAACTGGTGTTTTCGGTGTCCAGTAACACGTCAGTGGATTTGTTGAGTTGTGGTAACCGTGGCAAGGACACACTCAATAGATCAGGATATCAGGCAGGTATTTACTTCTATCACTCTCTGCTTTCAGGTATTATATAGCCACAAGATAAATGGAGGGGATGATATAAACACAAATGTATTTTGTATTTTACTTAAAACTCATTCAAAGACATCACAAGGTCATATCAATAAACAATCAGCTGATCCAGGCGGGAGTCGTTCGTTCCCACGTATAATATGCACTCACTAAGTCGGCAACACTCCCCCTCTCGTCAATGTCAAAATCAGCTGGGCGACTTCCCCCGCGCGAATGTTTATTGCTTGTTTCTCTGGCGTCACGCGCGCTGTTTCTTTAAGTTCTCAAAGATCACTAGAAGTTCGAACACTCGATATTTGCGACAATAGCACGTATTACTTCGCTACACTGTTCTCGGGCTCAAACAATCATTTCTATAATAAATGCGACAATAATTCACTGTAATGGTATTACACACTGCCCTTCATTTAATGATAACTTATGAAGTATTTAACACTGGAGTTCTCAGTATTTCCTTTCGTGGGCGATAACACAATTAATCACTGCACACATGAATGATTATTCAATGCACGAACATAGACATATATATATATAGATAAATCAGACATCAATAAATGGTAATAACATAGTTACTGGGCACATAGCCTAACTTCTCAATACTGGCATAATATTATATATATTTTATCTCATTATATGATCACATTAAAGTCTCATGAAAGACATTCTCAACACAGTAAATTCATCAATTACTCCGGGTGCCTGTACACACCAATAATAAACATAAATATCGTGAGTACTCTTGATAGTACTACTCTGCACACTGGTGCCTTACTGTGACATAGGTGAGCCTTGCTCACGACATACAAAATCCTCAGGCTAAATAATATAGCCGAATAATATAGCTGACTAAAGGGGAATTGGGAGGGAAACTAGAACCACCTACTTCCACCTATCCTCCGATGAGAGTTGAGTTGTAGCTCCTGGTCCTGGCTCCTGCCTCGTGTCGGGAACGCCCCCACACACACGCTGTCGTGTCCTCCAGGAACTCAATCAATGTCCCACCGTAAGCGCGTCGTCTCCGTGCCTTCTCCCAGCAGGTCCGTGCTCCTCCTCGACTTCTTGTAGGGTTGGAGTCGGTCTCCCGGCCGTCGACTTCTCCCAGCTACGGCTGCCCGCCTACTTCTCGGCTGCAGTCGTTCGGATTCCCGAGTAGTTCTCTTCTTCCTCTGCTTCCCAGTGGCTCTGTTCAGCCACTACGCCATCACGAATGGGTGAACTGCCCCAGACGTCGCATACGTCACTGCACAGACTTCACTTCTTCTTGCACAGTACCTGTCCTGGAGCACTTGTTGCTCAATATCCGTCGATTCCCTCTCTGGTTCAACACATGAACGAAGGAAGACCTCACAGAGTACTGGCAGACTTCAGGTGACGCGTAAAATCCACGGGAGCGGGAAACAACTGTCAAACTGACAGGACCAATCTTCGCACGTCCAACCTCCTTGACGTGTCGTGTCTGACTGATGGCGCCAACGCGGCGCGCTGACCGGACCCCCCTTCCTTCGTGACGTCACATTCGCCACGGGAGGTTTTCATTGGCTCCCTGTGCCACATTGCTGTCGGTGACCAATCCGGTGTCACTGACGTCACACAGTTTTGGCGGGGAAACAGGAGAGCCAGCGCCATCTTGGCTTCCTAAAGGGCCTAAACCACAGGCCAAAATATTATTGTTTTATAAATTTCTCGGCACTCCGAGAACACTCCACTCTCCCACATATATCAAATTGATGCCTGCGACGTAGAGAACGCTTGGGTAAAGTGGACATGACTCTTACTGCAGGCGTGGGAGAAATATAAGGGGGGGAACACCGTCACATACCCCTCCCCTTAAAATAAGAGTCATGTCTGGTTAGTGTATACGGGACAGGGCATCTGCTACCACGTTGTCCTTCCCCTTGATGTGCTTGATGTCCAGCCGGTACTCTTGCAGTAACAACGCCCACCTCGTCAGACGTTGGTTGGAGTTCTTCATTTTGTACAAAAAGGTGAGAGGGTTGTGATCTGTGAACACCAGAACAGGTCTCGCCCCTCCTCCCACGTACACATCGAAGTGCTTCAGGGCCATAACTAGCGCCAATGCCTCCTTCTCAACGGTACTATAGGCCCGCTGGTATTTTACAAACTTCTTCGAGTAGAACGCTACTGGCCTATGTACCTCACTCCTCTCTTGAGCCAACATGGCCCCTATCCCAACGTCGCTGGCGTCTACGTACAGGATGAATCCGGCTGAGAAATCTGGGGATATTAATACCGGGGCCTCCGTCAACAATTTCTTGGTCTTTTCAAAAGACTCTTGGCAGGCCTCTCCCCATCTCCATCGTACATTCTTGGAGAGTAGCTCGGTCAGGGGATGAGCTACCGTGGAAAAATTCCTGCAGAACCCACGATAGTACCCTATCATCCCGAGATACCTTAGCAACTCTTTACGCGTTCTGGGCACGGGGTATTCCTTAATGGCTGATACTTTGTGATCAACAGGGGTGACTTCACCTTGGCCGATGACAAAACCAAGGTACTCTAAGTGGGCCTTCCCAAACTCGCTCTTGGCCAAATTTACAGTCAAGTTAGCCTCCTCTAGCCTTCTAAACAATTCCTTGAGTCTCTCCAGGTGCGTCTTCCAATCGTCGGCGTACACGACGATGTCATCGATGTAAACTGTGCAGCCTGCGGCACCCCTTAACAACTCATTCATCATGTGCTGGAAACAGTTACCGCTGTTTTTCATTCCAAAGGGTAACACCTTGTATTGGTACAGCCCGTCAGGAGTTGCAAAAGCTGATATTTTCCTGGCCTCAGGAGTCAATGAGATCTGGTAGTACCCCTTGAGCAGATCGACCTTGGATACGTACCTTGCACTGCCCACCTGGTCAATGCAATCGCTCACTCTTGGCATGGGGTGAGAATCTGCCACTGTGATGGAGTTCACCCTCCTGTAATCTGTACAAAAGCGGTAGGTTCCGTCGCTTTTCCTCACCAACAAGCATGGGGAACTCCACTCACTTTTACTGGGCTCCGCAAGGTCGTTCTCAAGGAGATACTCCACCTCCTTTCTCATCAGCTCTCGCTTCTCCGGGCTCACCCTATATGCGCTCTGCTTGACGGGCCTGGCGTCCCTCACCTCTACCTCGTGCGTTACACTCTTGTGTCGTCGGGGCACGTCGGTAAAGAGGGAGGCATTCTCCCTCAGTAGGTTCGTCAGGTCCGCGCTCTGTTGCCCTTCCAGATGTAGTAGCTTGTCCTCGATCTTCGCCAGACTCTCAGTGTTGGTGAGACGGGTGCCGTCCGCCCTGGACCACTTTCCTTCCTCCTCCGGGAGTTCCTGGTCCACCTGCACGCACAGAACCGTCTTCTGCTGGGGTTCTCGGGTCACCGTTCCGTCCTGCCTGGCGGCTCCTCCTTCCACAGGGAAGAAAGGTTTCAGGCGGTCTACGTGACACACCTGTTTCTTGCGGGGTCTATCCGGCTTCCCAATTTCATACGACACAGGACCCAACCGCCGCAGCACCTGGTATGGTCCCTCGAACCGCGACTCGGTCACCCTACCTTTACCCGGCAGCAAAACCATCACCTGGGACCCGACCTGGAACTCCCTCGGCGTAGCTCTCTTGTCGTACCACTCCGACATCTTACGCTGCGCCTCCTTCAGATGTTTCCCAGCTAGTTCCTTTGCTAGAGTGAGACGCTCTTTGAACTTTTGGACATATTCATTCACCGTTCCCACGGTCACTCCCGGTGTCCATTGTTCCTTCAGCATGGACAGAGGACTTCGCACCTCGTGTCCATACACCAGCTGGAAAGGTGAGAATCCTAACGATTCTACCACCGCGTTACGTATGGCAAACAACGCGGGGTATACAGCCTCATCCCACTCAGCCCCCTGTTCTGCGCAGAACACTCTCAGAACGGTCTTCAAGGTGGAATGAAATCTTTCGATCGCCCCTTGCGACTGCGGTCGGTAGGGCGACGACCGAATCTGAGTCACTCCCCAACCTGTCACCGTCTGTCGGAACCACTTAGACTGGAATATACTTCCGCAGTCTGTCTGAATTTCTCTGGGCATCCCCACCCAAGAGAAAAATCGTTGTAGTTGCCCGGCTACTCCTTTCGACGTCAAACGTCGCATCGGGACGGCTTCTGGAAATCTGGTGGACGCACACATTATCGTCATCAGGTAGGTATTCCCTCGCTTCGTTCTTGGCAACGGACCCACCCCGTCGACCAACAGACGCTCGAATGCAGGCCCAAACGCCGGAACAGGGATCAATGGGGCCTTCGGTATCGCGGATTGGCTCTTCCCTGCCCTCTGGCACGGTAAGCACGTCTTACAATAACGCCTCACCTCGGCGTCCATACCTGGCCAGTAGAAATGATCCCTGATCCTTCGCAGCGTCTTGGTCACCCCCAGGTGACCTGCAGAGTCCACGGAGTGCGATAGGTCCAACACGGCCGCTCTGCACTGGGTCGGCAACACTACCTGGTGCCTCGTACTTAGAGACTCTTCTCCGGCCTCCATCCTCACAGGCCTCCACTGTCTCATCAGCATGCCGTCCTGTATATAAAAATGGGTAGCCTTCTCAGGACCAACACGTCCTCCTTTGGCCTCACGAATCAGTTCTGGGAACTCCATCTGCTGCAACTCTCCAAGATGAGTGCGGTCTACCCCTAGAGAACTGGTGAGGGTCACCTGCAACTCACCATTCGGGCTGCCTTCGCCCTCCGCTCGTTCTCCGGGTCCTATGAAGAGGTGATCGATTCCCAGGCTGTCGGACGTCTCCTCAGCCCCATCAGATCCACAACCTCCTTGTTCTTTGCGCTGTCTCGGCATCACAGCACAAACTGGGAACGCCACCGGTGCGATTCCCTTCTCGTCCCCACAGGCGTCTAACACTCCGCCCGTCTCCTTGTATTGCTGTAGGCACTCCTCGCCTTTCACGAGATTCGGAAGGACATATCCAACACATGCGTCATTTCCCAAGATGACCTGTGCCTCCATCTTGGGCATTGATGCACAGACCCCCACCACAAGGGTCTGGCAGCCATAATCAGAATTCAGAGTCACCTGGTGTAGGGGCATCCTCACTGGGCCTCCCACAGTGGTCACACTTGCCACCCCCACACTGGTACTCTCGTAACCCTCGGGGAACAGGGTTTCACTCACCAGGGTAAAATCGGCCCCAGTGTCTCTTAATATCTTCACCTGGATGGGGTCTGCTTCCCCCATCCTTACGGTTCCCTGACACACGAATGGGTGAACTCTCTTCTCCCCACTCAGTACGGGTTCATCCCGCACCCTCTCGGCCATCTGGTCCTCGAACCTCACTAAAGCAACGTTCCCCCGCTGCTTAGGGCGTCTGCATTCCCGTGCGACGTGTCCGAATATTCCGCAATTGTAACAGTGTATCTTCCTCGTCGGAGACCATCCGCCACCGCTCGCCTTAGCACTGCCTCCAGAGGCCGTCGCTCCCTGTGTCTTTCTCGCACCATTCGTCGACTCCTTTGTCGCAGCAACAGCTCCTGAGCTCTCAGCTTGGTACTTCTTTATCGGCTCCACAGCACCCTTCGATCCTCTGTTGTCCCAACTCGAGAGGTGGGACTTGGGAGAACTCGCTCCTGTCCTCCATCTATCCGTCCTCCTATAATTTCTACTGTTTCCGGAGTATACGGGTGGTCGGTGCTGTCCCTCTCGGCGTGGGCGTAAGGCTTCTTCCAGCATGTCGGCTCTGTCGGCTGCGGCCCTCAGGTCCTTTATGTCCGCCTCCTTTACTCTCACCCTGATCTCAGGAGAGAGCACGGACATAAACTTTTCCATGACCATTAGCCCCTTGACCTCTTCAACCGACCTCGCTCCTTCAGAGTCCAGCCACTTAAGGAACTTTCTCTCCATGTCCCTCGCCGTCTCCGCATAAGATTTTCCTGGCGAACGGGTACATTCCCTAAACCTCTTCCTGTAACATTCCGGCGTGAGCTTGAAAGAATGGAGCACAGCTCTCTTTACCGCATCGTAGTTGGTGCACTCTTGGAAGTCGAGCATATTGTAGGCTTCACGAGCTTCACCGGTGAGCCTACCCTGAACTAGCTCCGCCCACTCCGCCCTCGGCCACCTCTTCAAAGCAGCAACCCTTTCGAAGTGGTCGAAGAAACTTTCGGCTTCATTTGGTACAAAGACCGGCAGATCTCGCTCCCTCACTCGTCGGTCTTCCTGTTGCGGCGGAGCAGGTGCACCTAGTCCTAGTTCAGCTCGCTTCAGCTCCACCTCCTTGTTAGCTTCTATCTCCTGCTGTCTCATCCTAGCTTCTCGCTCGTGTTCTTCCCTGCGCAGCTGTGCTTCTCGCTCTTGTTCTTCCCTGCGCAGCTGTGCTTCTTCTCGCTCAGCTTGCTTCTCGCTCTCCTTCTGCGCTGCTGTGCTTCTCGCTCTTCACGCTTCAGCTGTGCTTCTCACTCTCGCTCTTCTTTGCGCTGCTGTGCTTCTCGTTCCTCACGCTTCAGCTGTGCTTCTCGCTCTTCACGCTTCAGCTGTGCTTCCAGCTGCAGCTTCATTATCTCCAGCTTAACGCTGTGCCTGCTGCCGCTGGATCCCCTGCTGCTCCCACCAATGCTCAGGTGTTCTCCCACACTGGCAGGTGTTTGTGGCCGTTCCTCCCCCAAAGCTTCGTCTCGTGCCCTGAGCTGTGCCATTATCTCCAGTCTTCTTTCTCCCACTCTGGGAGATCTCAGCTTTATCCCAAAATGGTCTGCTATTGCCTGTAACTGTGCCTTGGTGCATTCCTCCAGCACCTGCTCATCTCTAGTGTCAATGAACCTTGTTACTTTATCATCCTCCATCTTGTGCTATGAGTGATAACCTGCACCTGATACCTACTACCACAACTGCAACCTTTATTTTGATCGTGATCCTGGCGAGGTCGCCAATGTTGGGAGGTTAAGTTCCACTCTCTGGTGGTGTGAGCAACAGGCATACTCAAGGTCACTCACCGTAGCCCTGCGGGTCTTCACTCTATCCTCGTGGCGCCACTGTACGCCAGGAGAGTATCCCAGTCAATCCCAACCGGCCTTTGATTGAGAAGGAGTGGGAACACAACTCGTTCACTTAACTGTTATGTGCCCGCCCCAACAATAGGGCTCTACTATTAACCACAAGGTCGCCAACTGGTGTTTTCGGTGTCCAGTAACACGTCAGTGGATTTGTTGAGTTGTGGTAACCGTGGCAAGGACACACTCAATAGATCAGGATATCAGGCAGGTATTTACTTCTATCACTCTCTGCTTTCAGGTATTATATAGCCACAAGATAAATGGAGGGGATGATATAAACACAAATGTATTTTGTATTTTACTTAAAACTCATTCAAAGACATCACAAGGTCATATCAATAAACAATCAGCTGATCTAGGCGGGAGTCGTTCGTTCCCACGTATAATATGCACTCGCTAAGGTGGCAACACTCCCCCCTCTCGTCAATGTCATAATCAGCTGGGCGACTTCCCCCGCGCGAATGTTTATTGCTTGTTTCTCTGGCGTCACGCGCGCTGTTTCTTTAAGTTCTCAAAGATCACTAGAAGTTCGAACACTCGATATTTGCGACAATAGCACGTATTACTTCGCTACACTGTTCTCGGGCTCAAACAATCATTTCTATAATAAATGCGACAATAATTCACTGTAATGGTATTACACACTGCCCTTCATTTAATGATAACTTATGAAGTATTTAACACTGGAGTTCTCAGTATTTCCTTTCGTGGGCGATAACACAATTAATCACTGCACACATGAATGATTATTCAATGCACGAACATAGACATATATAATATATATAGATAAATCAGACATCAATAAATGGTAATAACATAGTTACTGGGCACATAGCCTAACTTCCAAATACTGGCATAATATATATATTTTATCTCATTATATGATCACATTAAAGTCTCATGAAAGACATTCTCAACACAGTAAATCCATCAATTACTCCGGGTGCCTGTACACACCAATAATGAACATAAATATCGTGAGTACTCTTGATAGTACTACTCTGCACACTGGTGCCTTACTGTGACATAGGTGAGCCTTGCTCACAACATACAAAATCCTCAGGCTAAATAATATAGCTGAATAATATAGCTGACTAAAAGGGAATTGGGAGGGAAACTAGAAACACCTACTTCCACCTATCCTCCGATGAGAGTTGAGTTGTAGCTCCTGGTCCTGGCTCCTGCCTCGTGTTGGGAACGCCCCCACACACACGCTGTCATGTCCTCCAGGAACTCAACCAATGTCCCACCGTAAGCGCGTCATCTCCGTGCCTTCTCCCAGCAGGTCCGTGCTCCTCCACGACTTCTTGTAGGGTTGTAGTCGGTCTCTCGGCCGTCGACTTTTCCTCACAGCTACGGCTGCCCGCCTACGTCTCGGCTGCAGTCGTTCGGATTCCCGAGTAGTTTCTTTCTTTCTCTGCTTCCCAGTGGCTCTATTCAGCCACTACGCCGTCACGAATGGGTGAACTGCCTCAGACGTCGCATACGTCACTGCACAGACTTCACTTCTTCTTGCACAGTACCTGTCCTGGAGCACTTGTTGCTCAATATCCGTCGATTCCCTCTCTGGTTCAACACATGAACGAAGGAAGACCTCACAGAGTACTGGCAGACTTCAGGTGACGCGTAAAATCCACGGGAGCGGGAAACAACTGTCAAACTGACAGGACCAATCTTCGCACGTCCAACCTCCTTGACGTGTCGTGTCTGACTGATGGCGCCAACGCGGCGCGCTGACCGGACCCCCCTTCCTTCGTGACGTCACATTCGCCACGGGAGGTTTTCATTGGCTCCCTGTGCCACATTGCTGTTGGTGACCAATCCGGTGTCACTGACGTCACACAGTTTTGGCGGGGAAACAGGAGAGCCAGCGCCATCTTGGCTTCCTAAAGGGCCTAAACCACAGGCCAAAATACTATTGTTTTATAAATTTCTCGGCACTCCGAGAACACTCCACTCTCCCACATATATCAAATTGATGCCTGCGACGTAGAGAACGCTTGGGTAAAGTGGACATGACTCTTACTGCAGGCGTGGGAGAAATATAAGCTGTCAGTGGGGGGAACACCGTCACAATATCGCGGTCTCCCGTTTATTCTCTATTTAACACAAAGTTCTATTGTTAATGACTATTTTCAATTTTCCAGCGGGTCACTATGTGTCATGTTCACAGAAAATGGTACCATCCGTTTTCTATGTGCGGCGGCTGAGACGCCAGTAGAAGGTAAACAAGAGAGCGTACAGGACGCCAGCCAAGCTTGGTAGCTACTAGTCATGTAATCATATTAAGTATTAAAGTCAGTAACCAAGTCATGACTTTACATCAACCCTACAACCAAGACTTCCTCAGTAACACACAAACACCACATTGGCGACGAGGATGAACTGTGAACGCAGGTATTTGTTCAGTTTCAAACACAAGAGAGAAGCATGCTGCCTGGAGGAGGAAGAGAAGCTTTGAGCGCCATACCCGATGCTGTATGCTAACCGATGCTGTGTGCTAACCAATGCTGTGTGCTAAACGATGCTGTGTGCTAACCCAAGCTGTGTGCTACCCAAGCTGTGTGCTACCCAAGCTGTGTGCTACCCAAGCTGTGCTGAAGAAACAGTACTGAGGAATCTGCCGACGTTGTGTACGAAACGACGCATTGATGTGTACAAAACCTGATGTTTTGGTTACGAAACGACGCTTCGTGCTACAAAATTCATCACACTGAATTGACTGCTGTACCAACTGCTGCACCAACTGCTGCACCAACTGCTGTACCAACTGCTGCTGTACCAACTGCTGTGCCAACTGCTGTGCTGCTGCTGTGAGTAGGAACAACACATGTACACAAGGGCTAGGTAAGAAGTCAGTTGCTGCTATATTGTGCACTGTTGTGAACTTTTGCATTAAAATGCTTGTGTGCTTTGCAAAATTAAAGTAATTACAGTGAATTCTTGACTAACATGTACAGTGCAGTAAGTGTTTAATATTCTGAGGAACATTTAAGTGATAAGTTACATTTATTCAGTAAAAATGGCAAATATACCTCAGTTTCCTGCATTTGATCCTGACTGTGACCAGACAAACCTGTCACAGAGGTGGGTCAAATGGCTTAAAAAGTTTGAAAATTTGTTGATAGTTTCTGACATCAAAAGTGCTGAAAGAAAGCGTGCCTTTCTACTTCATTATGCAGGTGATAGAGTTTGTGACATCTTTGACACACTGAAAGACACTGGTGGTGCCAAAGATTATGACACTGCCAAAGCCAAACTAACAGAGCATTTCAAACCAAGGCAAAATACTGCTATGGAAATTATGCATTTCAGGAGAGCAAAACAACTCTCTAATGAAACTGTGGATCAATACCACACAGGGTTTAGGGTCTGCAGGGTTTAGCAGCCCATTGTGAGTTTGCTGATGTTGACAAAGAAATCAAACAGCAAATAATTGAAACATGCACATCTACACGTCTCCGTCGAAGAGCTCTAGAACTTGTTGATGATGAAAGTTCTCTTACCAAGATACTGGATATTGCTCGTCGAATGGAAGATGCTGCACGTGATGCTCGTGTCATGGAGTGCAGTGCCAATAACGGTTCTGCCACTGTTACTAACAGTGATGAGGTACGTAAGGTTCAGAGAGGACACCGTGATCAAAGAAGATATCATGGCAAACCTAACAGTAAATTTAGCCGAGAACCACGTCACAACTGGGGTCAAGGAACAAGGCTCAAGCAGTCACAACTACCCACATCAGAGGGTGTCAACAATAAATGTTACAATTGTGGAGGAGACTACCCACACCAAGATAATGTTTGTCCTGCTCAAGGTAAGAAGTGCTATGAGTGTGGAAAACTAGGTCATTTTGGTGCTATGTGTCGTTCCGCACTAAAGAAACCACAGTCA
Source organism: Procambarus clarkii (assembly GCF_020424385.1). NCBI lineage: Eukaryota > Metazoa > Arthropoda > Malacostraca > Decapoda > Cambaridae > Procambarus > Procambarus clarkii. Next base: position 78,714 of record NW_025553804.1, read on the forward strand.
ATGAATAAAAGCACTGTACGAGGATCAGGTCATAGGGGTCGAGGTGGTAAACACAATATTGCACCTCATATCCAGAATGTTAATAATGTACAAGACAACATTTCATTACAACCAGTCTCAGATGACAGTGAATGTGATTATACTTATGGAGTACAAGCAATCACAGAATGGAATGATCTTCCAAACAACCCAGAGACATGTGTATACATTGCTGGTATTTGTCTCAAGGTTCTCATTGACACTGGATCAAACATTGACACCATTGCTGAGTGCCACTATGAAAAATTTAAAAAACAGTTCCCAAAGCTTGAAAACTATAATGGCAAAGCCACTGCCTATGCTTCAAAGGTAGCCTTGCCAGTGATTGGAACTTTCACTGCAGAGATTAAGTCAAAGAATGCAATGCTCATTACTACATTCCATGTTGTTAGGAATGCAAAGGAGTCTTTACTCAGTTACAAGACTTCAACCAAATTGGGGCTACTTCAGCTTTCTAATGCTGTAGCAGTGGAATCTGCAAACAATGTTGATGGTATTGTTGCTGAATTTTCTGATCGATTTAAATCCATAGGTTGTTATACTGATAGCAAAGTACATCTGCATATCAACCCAGATGTAATTCCAGTTGCCCAACCACATCGCCGACAACCATTCCATACTCGCAAGAAAGTCGATGCCGAACTGGATAGGCTGATGGAACTAGATATCATTGAACCAGTAACAGGCCCAACACCATGGGTAAGCCCAATTGTCACTCCACCAAAGCCGAAGAATCCAGATGAGATACGCATTTGTGTGGACATGCGTGTTCTCAACAAGGCAATAATGCGTGAACGCCATCCTACACCGACTGTAGATGATATGATCTACCGCTTGAATGGTGTAACTATATTCAGCAAGTTAGATTTAAACAAGGGCTATCATCAGCTTGAACTTGATGATGAGAGTCGCTTCATCACAACGTTTACGACACATCGAGGTCTGTATAGGTACAAGCGCCTGAGTTTTGGTATCAACAGTGCTGCCGAGGTATTCCAGCACATCATCAGCCAGGTATTGCAAGATATACCTAATGCTGACAACATGTCTGATGACATCATTGTTTATGGCCGTACCCAAGCTGAACACGACAAAGCTCTTCGTGCAACATTGCAACGCTTACGAGAAAAGAATCTGACGTTAAGCCGAGCAAAGTGTGAGTTCAATCAACATAAAATTGAATTCTTTGGACATGTACTTAGTGACAAAGGTCTGTCTCCAGATCCTAAGAAAGTTGCAGATATCAAGAATGCTGCACCTCCTTCAACGTCCACTGAAGTACATAGTTTTCTGGGAATGGCAAACTACTGTTCTCGCTTCATTCCAGATTTTGCTACCATTACGAAGCCTCTACGTGAGCTCCTGAAGAAAAATGCATCATGGTACTGGAGCGATATCGAGCAAAATGCATTTGATGCTGTGAAAGATGCACTAGTAGAGAATGCGACTGCTGCATACTTTGATCCATCAATGGACACTGAGTTAACGGTGGATGCTAGTCCTGTTGGTTTAGGTGCTGTGTTAGCCCAACACAAACCTGGTCAACCAGATTCCAGAGTAGTAATTGCCTACGCCAGCCGTTCTCTCACAGATGTTGAGCAACGATACAGTCAGACAGAGAAGGAAGCTCTTGCTCTTGTATGGGGCTGTGAACACTTCAATGTGTATCTGCTTGGTGCACCCTTCACCACGATAGTCACTGACCACAAACCGTTGGAGACCATCTTCAATAATCCAAAGTCCAAACCACCAGCACGCATTGAGAGATGGGCTCTTCGTCTGCAACCATACAACTTTACGGTGAAATACAAGCCGGGTGCAGGCAATCCCGCTGATTACATCAGTCGACATCCTGCAAACAGTTTCACCATCACCAAGCATCAGCAAGTTGCCGAGGAATATGTACACTCTGTAACCTGTGATGCAGTCCCTAAGGCTCTTACTCTTGATGAAATCCGTACTGCAACCCTAGAGGACCCAACTCTGCAAGCAACAGTGGATGCATTGACTAAGAAAAAGTTTCCACGCATCCCACCCTCAGGAGTTGACCAAGATGCATTCAAAGCACTTGAACGCATCCAGACAGAGTTAAGTGTTACGCAACAACGCGACACTGTGCTGCGAGGTACTCGTATCGTGATTCCAGCTGTTCTCCAGCAACGTGCTCTGAAGCTTGCACATCAAGGACACCAAGGTCTTGTTAGGACCAAACAGCTGCTACGAGAAAAGGTGTGGTTTCCTGGCATTGATCGTCAAGCAAAGGATATGCATGATGCCTGTGTCCCTTGCCAAGCTGCAGTGGATACTTCAAAACCAACACCTCTACAACCTTCACCACTACCTGCTGCACCATGGACGGAAGTATCGATGGACTTCTGCGGACCACTACCAACTGGAGAGTACTTGATGGTAGTCATTGATGATCACTCACGTTATCCAGAAGTAGAAATCATCAATTCCACATCTGCAAAGGCCGTCATCCCGAAACTTGACAAGATCTTTTCAAACTTTGGCATTCCTGAAGTTGTCAAGACGGACAATGGACCGCCATTCAATGGACAAGACTTTGTCAACTTTGCTGAGCATATTGGATTCAAACACCGCCGTGTGATGCCACTACATCCTCAAGCAAATGGAGAAGTTGAGAGATTCATGCAACCTCTCATGAAAGCGGTATGCTGTGCTCATGCCGAAGGACGATCCTGGAAACAAGCTATGTATGCTTTTCTCAGGAACTACCGTGCAACACCGCATGGAACACTGGGCAAGTCGCCTGGCGAACTTTTATTTGGACGTCCTATGAGAATCGCACTACCCGTCATGCCAGCCGATGTAACGGATAAACGTCTCGCTCAGAAGGATGCACTAGCCAAGGGCAAAATGAAAATTGCTCATGATCAACGTGCAAAGGAACAGTTCATAAAGGTTGGAGACACTGTTCTCGTTAAAAAAGAAAAAAGAGGGAAAGTTAGATATGCCGTATGATACAAAACCATATAAAGTGATTAGTGTAAAAGGAACTATGGTAACAGCTAGTAATAGAGATCATAGTATAACACGTAATATGGCTTATTTCAAAGTGATTCCAACTAGTGTAGAAAATGATGAAGTGCAAAGTCGTGCAAAAGAAAAAGAAAAAAATAGTTATAACCCGACAAACAATTCATCAAGGAATGTTATTGCATTTAAGGACTCTCGTCCTAAACGTCATGTTAAACGCCCTACACGATTTGATGATTAATTGTGTTCCTATGTAATGAAAAGAATTTACTTATTGTGCTAAACAAAATTTAATATTGTTTGAATAATGCAGATATCTCATTCAATATTTTGTAACTTTGTATTACAGTTTCTTTCATGTTTGTTTAACATTGCATATGTATTTTTAACATTGAAATCCTTTGTGGTAAAGATTAAGTTGTTTAAATTCTTTGTGTGCTTAATTAATGTTAAATGTATGCAGTATCTCTTGATATGGTAATAACTTACTTTGTGTCAATAACTTTGCTTTGTGCTACAAGCATGGTAGACATCCTGGATTCATTCTTTTTAAAGAAAAGGAGGGATGTCATGTTCACAGAAAATGGTACCATCCGTTTTCTATGTGCGGCGGCTGAGACGCCAGTAGGAGGTAAACAAGAGAGCGTACAGGACGCCAGCCAAGCTTGGTAGCTACTAGTCATGTAATCATATTAAGTATTAAAGTCAGTAACCAAGTCATGACTTTACATCAACCCTACAACCAAGACTTCCTCAGTAACACACAAACACCACACTATGCACTTTGTTATGTCTGTAATCAGTAATCCACGGCAGTAGTCCTACGAATCCCTGTTAATGTATGACACGTGTCGGCGTCCGGTGTCTGGTTACGCAGGGGACTTTGACTGTGGGTTATGTTGGGGTGGGGGTAGGAGAGTATGTGGTTGTATGTGAGGCATGTGGGGAGAGTAAGGAATAGGAGGAGAAGAGGAGAAGAAGAGTAGATGAATATGTATCGGTAAGCACCATAGAGTTAATCCTGTGTGTAGATATATATATATATATATATAGTTTGATCAATAGATGAGACTAAGTAGGTTATGTAGAGGATGGAGCAGGGAGGGTCCCTACATGGCCTGGATATGTTGAGGGGTGAGGGAGGGGGGGGGCTTCCCCTCGGCCTGAGAGGGTTCGAGACCAATGGGGTTAAGATGAGGAGGGTAGAAAGAGGGGAGAATGAGGGGACAGGTGGAATTGCCATAGGTCCTCCATATAACGTTGTTAGTTTCTTGATAATCCTTGTTTCAGTGCTGAGGTGATGTCGGTCTGTGAGGATGTCGAGGTGTTGTTCAATGCGGGTACGAGACACGACCAAGAGATGGCTTCCTGAACCTTGCAGGAATTAACCTCACTGAGGACCAAATCACTCTCCTAAATCTGGATATAAACTGTCACGTTATGTCCAGACCGAGTGAGATCTGGACTTCAACTCCGGAAAGTGGAGTTGGAAATTCTGTTGGACGACATATTCGACCTCGAGACACAAAAGAAGGTCACTACCAAAGATACCTTACAAGCAGAACTTATTGCGGAAGGAGGAAAGAATCGAGGCAATTATAGAAGCACCATACTGTCCCCCGAGCTCAAAACGGCAGCTAAAAGCCTTCGTGAGAACAAGGAGATAGTTGTCAGGAGAGGTGACAAGTCGCCAATATATGTCATTCTTAAAAAAGACGAATATCTGGCGAAAATGAACCTCATACTCTCTGACCAAACTAAATTCCAAAGGGTAACGAAGGACACTACAGCCGAATTGAAAGCAAAGGTCAACAAACTGATCGAAACTGTGAACGCCAAGAAATCCGGACTCCACCTGCCAAAGATTATTGGGGAATATAAACCTGGATATGCGTATGGAAATGTCAAGACACACAAGCCTGGAAACCCACTTCGGCCAATCATTAGCCAGATACCCACACCCACGTACAGACTGGCGAAGCGACTCAATGGCCTGCTGACTCCTTATGTCCCTTGCGCCTTCAGCCTGAAGTCTCCAAAGGAATTTGTTGACTTACTGCGGGGCACACAGGCCACAGCGATAAGAGCCTCGTTGGACGTAGAATCACTGTTCACCAACGTACCTGTGGACGAGACAATCGGGATGATAGCTGACAGAGTGTATCGTGATCCAGCCTGTACTCCTCGTGACATACCAGAAAGTATTCTAAGGAAACTACTCCAAGCTTGTACTAAAGAGGCACCCTTCTTGAGCCCGGATGGGCACATGTATAAGCAAGTAGATGGGGTCGCCATGGGTTCTCCACTAGGTGTCCTGTTTGCAAACTTCTACATGGGTACCATCGAGCAAAAAGTCTTAGTCGACATGAACTTGAAACCGGCCATTTACTGCAGGTATGTTGACGACATTTTCACACAGGTACCTGATGTCAGACATCTGCAGGAGCTGAAGGAGGCGTTTGAGCAGAGTTCCGTGCTGCGTTTCATTTACGAGATGGAAAAGGATAGGAAGCTGCCCTTTCTAGATGTAACAGTCATGGAAAAGAGCGGAGGTTTCCACACTGCAGTCTACACTAAGGAAACGAACATAGGAATGTGCCTAAATGCCAACAGCGACTGCCCAGACAGGTACAAGAGGAGTGTTGTTAACACATATGTCGACCGTGCTCTCAGCCACAGCTCAGAATGGAAGCAAGTCGACGAAGAACTCTATAGGGCAAGGCAGGTCCTAGTCAACAACGGCTTCTCCAATGATTTCGTCGAAGACATCATAAGAAGGAAAGTGAAATGCCATGCAACCTCTGAAGAGACAACTAACACAACACCTATACCCCCTAATAGACTATTTTACTGGAACTTCTTTTCCACAGCTCATAAAACGGAGGAAAGGGTCCTGAAAGATATTGTTAATAGAAACGTTATCCCTACAGACAAAAATCAGAGGATACAACTGACGATTTACTATAAAACCAGAAAAACGGCCAGCCTACTCATGAGAAACTCTCCAGACACAAAGCAGAACGCTTTAAAAGAGACCAACGTCGTCTATGCCTTCAAATGCCCTCTTGGGGACTGTAAGCTCAAAAAAACCCAGTATATAGGCAAGACAACAACATCTCTTTCTAGGCGTTTAACGATGCATAAGCAACAGGGCTCCATTAAGGAACATATAATCTCTTCCCACAACCAAACCATCGCCAGAGAAATCCTCATAAACAACACAGAAATCATCGATAGATACAGCGATAGCAGGCGGCTTGACGTTTGCGAGGCACTACACATTAAAAAGTCAACACCAGCAATCAACAGCCAATTAATGCACAACTACATTCTACCCACCTCAAGACTCCGCTCTAATATAGAAGCATCAAGAAATATGGACCAATAGGCTTTCTACAATCACTTCCATTCAATACCCATTGTTTCGTGTTCTGTCTTGTGTTGATGAATTTAATACCCTATTAATACCACCTCACCCCATCCACCTCACTCAAATGTAGATATAAACAAATCAGAGATGTGTAAGTTGTATTCAGTTGTGTATGTGTAAACTAAAGTCTTTGAAAATGTAATAAGTTTTACGAAACGCGCTGAAGTGTCGCGTCAGACTAGAAATTAAAATGAATTTTGGAGAATTGATTTTTGAATTACCACCAACAGTGAAAAGAAATGTACGAAAGATCGAGAAAATTCGTGTTAGAATTTTTAATCTTACTTTTTCGGTCATATTTAATAATATATGTCTACAGGAAAGGCTGCTACCAAAATATACTAATATATATATGTATATATATATATATATATATATATATATATATATATATATATATATATATATATATATATATATATATATATATATATATATATATATATATATATATATATATATATATATATATATTTTTTTTTTTTCACTGTTGATGGTAACTGAAAAATCAATTCTCAAAAATTCATTTTTATTTCTAGTCTGACGTGACACTTGAACGCGTTTCATAAAACTTATTACATTTTCAAAGACTTTAATTTACACACACACAACTACAACTGAACAGAGTTCAAACAGCTTTGATTTTATACCTGCATTTGGGTGAGGTGATATGTTACATCAGTTTTGGATGAGGTGAAAACAAACTTTCAACACAAGATAGAACTCGAAACAATGGGTATAATATTTTGTAAGTTAAAGGGAAGAATGCAAGTAACTGCAGAGGGCCTATTGGCCCATAATTCTTGATGCTTCTATATTGGTGCGGAGTCTTGAAATGGGTAGAATATAGTTGTGCATTAATCGGCTGTTGATTGCTGGTGTCGACTTCTTAATATGTAGTGCCTCGAAGATTAAGAATTACACATTAAGAAGTCGACACCAGCAATCAACAGCAAATTAATGCATAACTATATTCTACCCACTTCAAGAGTCTGCACCAATATAGAAGCATCAAGAAATATGGGCCAATAGGCCCTCTGCAGTTACTTCCATTCTTCCCTTTAACTTACAAAATATTATACCCATTGTTTCGTGTTCTGTCTTGTGCTGAAAGTTTGTTTTCACCTCATCCAAAACTGTTGTAACATATCACCTCACCCAAATGCAGGTATAAAATCGAATCTGTTTGAACTCTGTTCAGTTATAGTTGTGTGTGTGTAAATTAAAGTCTTTGAAAAGGTAATAAGTTTTATGCAACGCGTTCAAGTGTCGCGTCAGACTAGAAATAAAAAGGAATTTTTGAGAATTGATTTTTCAGTTACCATCAACAGTGAAAAGAAATATAAGAAATATAGAGAAAATTCGTGTTAGAATTATTAATCATACTTTTTCGGTCATATTTAATAATATATGTCTACAGGAAAGACTGCTACCAAAATATATATATATATATATATATATATATATATATATATATATATATATATATATATATATATATATATATATATATATATATATATATATATATATATATATATGACAATGTCAGACCACGGAGGAAAAATGAAACAGGAAATTTCCTTAAGTACTTTCGTATATTAAATACATCTTCAGAAGGTCCACCTTCTGAAGATGTATTTAATATACGAAAGTACTTAAGGAAATTTCCTGTTTCATTTTTCCTCCGTGGTCTGACATTGTCACATTCTTAATCACGTGTTTATTTTCGTGATATACACACATATATATATATATATATAAACAAGCCTGAATGGTCCCCAGGACTATATGCGACTGAAAACTCACCCCAGAAGTGACACGAACCCATACTCCCAGGAGCAGCGACACTGGTAACTACAGGACGCCTTAATCCTCTTGACCATCACGACCAGACATAAGGAAGTGATAGCCGAAGCTGTTTGAACCACTTCCCTGCCGGTACTTGGATGGTAATCTTGGGCATAGCATTTTATCAAATCACCTCATTCTTTGGGGCACAACAAGCCTGAATAGTCCCCAGGACTATATGCGACTGAAAACTCACACCTCAGAAGTGACTCGAACCCATATTCCATACTATTCCCATACCCATACTATAGAACCCATACTATTCTTGTTTGCATTTGTGTTCCTCACGTGTGCCCCAAAGAATGAGGTGATTTAATAAAATGCTATGCCCAAGATTACCATCCGAGTGCCGGCAGGGAAGTGGTTCAAACAGCTTCGGCTATCACTTCCTTATGTCCGGTCGTGATGGTCAAGCGGATTAAGGCGTCCTGTAGTTACCAGTGTCGCTGCTCCTGGGAGTATGGGTTCGAGTATAATATATATATATATATATATATATATATATATATATATATATATATATATATATATATATATATATGCGAACAAGCCTGAATGGTCCCCAGGACTATATGCGAATGAAAACTCACACCCCAGAAGTGATTCGAACCCATACTCCCAGAAGCAACGCAACTGGTAACTACAGGGCGCCTTAATCCACTTGACCATCACGGCCGTCAAAAGGAAGTGATAGCCGAGGCTATTTGAGCCACTTCCCCGACGGCAACTCGGATGGTAATCTTGGGCATAGCATTTCACCAAATCACCTCATTCTTTGGGGCACACGTGAGGAACACAAATGCGAACAAGCCTGAATGGTCCCCAGGACTATATGCGAATGAAAACTCACACCCCAGAAGGGACTCGAACCCATACTCCCAGAAGCAACGCAACTGGTAACTACAGGGCGCCTTAATCCACTTGACCATCACGGCCGTCAAAAGGAAGTGATAGCCGAGGCTATTTGAGCCACTTCCCCGACGGCAACTCGGATGGTAATCTTGGGCATAGCATTTCACCAAATCACCTCATTCTTTGGGGCACACGTGAGGAACACAAATGCGAACAAGCCTGAATGGTCCCCAGGACTATATGCGAATGAAAACTCACACCCCAGAAGTGACTCGAACCCATACTCCCAGAAGCAACGCAACTGGTAACTCCAGGGCGCCTTAATCCACTTGACCATCACGGCCGTCAAAAGGAAGTGATAGCCGAGGCTATTTGAGCCACTTCCCCGACGGCAACTCGGATGGTAATCTTGGGCATAGCATTTCACCAAATCACCTCATTCTTTGGGGCACACGTGAGGAACACAAATGCGAACAAGCCTGAATGGTCCCCAGGACTATATGCGAATGAAAACTCACACCCCAGAAGTGACTCGAACCCATGCTATGCCCAAGATTACCATCCGAATTGCCGTCGGGGAAGTGGCTCAAATAGCCTCGGCTATCACTTCCTTTTGACGGCCGTGATGGTCAAGTGGATTAAGGCGCCCTGTAGTTACCAGTTGCGTTGCTTCTGGGAGTATGGGTTCGAGTCACTTCTGGGGTGTGAGTTTTCATTCGCATATAGTCCTGGGGACCATTCAGGCTTGTTCGCATTTGTGTTCCTCACGTGTGCCCCAAAGAATGAGGTGATTTGGTGAAATGCTATGCCCAAGATTACCATCCGAGTTGCCGTCGGGGAAGTGGCTCAAATAGCCTCGGCTATCACTTCCTTTTGACGGCCGTGATGGTCAAGTGGATTAAGGCGCCCTGTAGTTACCAGTTGCGTTGCTTCTGGGAGTATGGGTTCGAGTCACTTCTGGGGTGTGAGTTTTCATTCGCATATAGTCCTGGGGACCATTCAGGCTTGTTCGCATTTGTGTTCCTCACGTGTGCCCCAAAGAATGAGGTGATTTGGTGAAATGCTATGCCCAAGATTACCATCCGAGTTGCCGTCGGGGAAGTGGCTCAAATAGCCTCGGCTATCACTTCCTTTTGACGGCCGTGATGGTCAAGTGGATTAAGGCGCCCTGTAGTTACCAGTTGCGTTGCTTCTGGGAGTATGGGTTCGAGTCACTTCTGGGGTGTGAGTTTTTATTCATATATATATATATATATATATATAGTTGTTTCAGGTAGTTGCAGCATTAACGTAATTTGTTGTAGAATTTGGTGAGTGACGAGACTGTCTGCAGTGACAGCCGTCGCTCTGTCGAGTAACATAATTCTCGGAAGTGTTTATCGGCCTGCGGGATCGATAAATCACTCACCCATGTGATTTAAGGAGTGCGAGATCTCCTTAGTGTTCCCAATAATGTTTGATAGCTGTAGGCTACATGTGTCAGTAGTAAATATATATATGATCGTAGTGTCACGGTGCCCAGTGTTATTGTATTATGTTCTGTGGTGATTGCAATGTGAGGAAATATGCTCTAGGGGTAATGAGAGCACTGGGGTCATTTTCAACAGTAAGTGTTGTGCAGTATTCAAATACTTGGAAAATTAGAGTACTTGCCATGTGTGTTATTGCGAAGGGGTTGTTATTTATGGTGATGGTTGCTAGTGTTGAGTATCACCGTATGTGATTGCAGTTCAGTAAAGTCATTGTGGGGCAGTGTTCTAGAGGGTTCATGTCCTGTATGTTATTTTACTAGGTTCTGCAGTATTGTCATTGCAACCGGATTGTATCGTAAATCACTGTGATTTGTTAGTGTGATTTGTCACTGTCGTGGGTGAACTCGGCTGTAGACGAGTACTTGGGTTTTATATTCTCCTGGTTATCTGGTGGGACATCGAAGTCCAGTATTCAGTGAGGTGATTGCGAGGCAATTAATATAACCTAACCAAAGGAACGCCCATTGCTGTAAGAGGATTTGTTCTTTGACAATTTGAGTAACGTAGAATACGTTTGGGTTAATTTACTTTCCTGAAAGCCGTTACGGATAGTCTCAGGGAGCCTAGCTATCAGTCAGATAAGAATTAGAGTATTGTCTGTCGTAATTAACGGTCAGTGGGCCGGGTAATTGACGTGTTTCAGGAAGTCAAAGTAATTAACCTCGATCCTTGTTTGATCGACTCACACGAAGACTCCATTGTTCCATTAACGTAACGTCGTTATTTATCTGCCCGGAAGTACCGGCACTTGATTCACTCGTGGGAGGAGTAGCGTCGTATTAGAATAACGTAAACGTGGTGCTAATTACTGTTATTAGCCACCTAAATTAGTTTGAGTATGGAAGGCTTAGACGGAATTCATACCTTAATGTAAATTGCTGAGCCAGTGTGAAAGGTTGCGTATTTAATTGTTTAATTATTGGTCTTGAGGTTAGTCATTGTTGTCATTGAAAGACTACTGATTTGATTGCATTGCAACCGTTATTGCAGGAGTAGACTGCACTGAGGCGTAGAACAGTTAGGAGGTTACTGGAGACGTGTTTCCGAACCTACTGTGTCATTTGTTGTAATTGTGATTATAGATCTGTTAGTTCTTGTTTCTTGTTGATTCCTCTGTGGTCACGCTTATGTTCGAGTTAGTTCATTATGCAGTCCGAGGGGCTGGTGTCTAGCTGTCATTGATAGTGTCACAGGAAGGATTTCGAGTAACGTCATTGACATTTCTTTTTGTTTTGTTGTAGTAGTTAGTACTTTATTGAATAAACTAAGTTGTTATGGTTAACACTGTCTTTTCGTTACACCCCACACATTATTATTGTTATGCAAGTGTTCTGCACACTCGGCTTTTTCAAATTGAGACAGATTCTAAGTGTTGGACCAAATATACGGCACCACACAACAATAAATTATTGTTGTGAGAGCCCAGGACCTACTCGTTAGATTGCTTCGGCGAATAGCGAAGGTCAGCGACCTAAGACGGGGGATTTCAATATTTATTGGGGTCTCGGCGTTTGCTCGCGCCTGGTTAATTGTTCATACATGGTCCCAAAGTGAGGAATGAGCTGCTTACTACAATGGTGTGTTAGCTAAGCAAGTCCTTCCTCAGGCGACCTTGTTGAATATCAAGACAGGAATAAAGGTTAAAGAATAAAGAAAATTCGTAGAAATTTTCCGAGCTCAATTCCTTATACCAATTTAATTTATTCCGTCTTAATCAAGTCACCCAAACTCTCACGGTGATCATACATATACAGACACACATCACAAACAATAATCATAATGCCGAACATTCTGAGAGATAAACATATACAATTCCTCTTTTACACAAGTAGTATGGAATCAGACGTACACACAAATACTTTTATGACGTAAGTATACTGAATAGACAGGTTGCAAGAGACATGCAAATAATTTAACAAAAGATTACAGTCATGGTGATTCAGCTAATAGTTCTCTATTTTCTACATTCATCCACGTTTCGGTAAGTGCAATAATATATATTTTTTCTGTAGAGGCAATAACATTTAATTCGTGTATTTTGTTTCTTAGACTTCTACTGTTAGTGTAATATACCCTAAGTGTATTGTTATTATGAGGCCCTTCTCTTTCCCTAATCATTTTGCCAACTTCTTCCTCCCACAAACACATTTTTATTACCTCCTTCCTCCATATCAATTCCCACACCATTATCTACTAACGCCCCCAACCACTGGCTCCAACGAGTTCGCAACAACAACAACAACAACAACCCTAGCCCTCGATACAGGTGTGGAACGCACACATCCGACCTGCCTAGCAAGTGGAGCCTACTTGCAGATGATCCATGTTAGCATGTAGCTAACAGGTCATATTACTCCTCCTGGCACAATATATTTGTCTCACAATAAAAAATTGTATTTGCTGAAACAATTTTGTTCCCAGCTTGTCGTTGAGAGTGGTTGTGGACGAGTGTTTCAGAGTCTCTCAGAGACTGCAGGGACCAGAACCTAACCATTTTCCACACAATATAAGAAGCATTCCTTGAGTTCTATCATTACGGGCTATTCATGCCCGTGTCACCTCTTGGGTGGCTTAATCTCCATCAATCAGTTGAATCCGCACTGAGTGCTGATGGCCGCCAGAAATTCGCTGAATGAGCTCCCGGGGCAACAGAACCGAGTCACGCTGACCTCTCTCTGTGCTCACCCTCAACAGTATTTCTCATTTTGTCCAGTCTGTGACTTTCGGTTGGCCAGATCGCACCGCCATCTTGCTGCCTTCTGATAAGGACGCTAAGACTTTTTCTTGGTCTATTATCAATGGTCACAATCAGTTCACAGCCTCCCAAGCTTATTATTACCATATAAGACTGTGTCTGCGAATCACAACATGTTGTATATAATAACGAATCAAAGTAAGCTTCATCATCCTTATATATAAAGAAATTATATAAAATATTTACACTATTTACGGACGGTGGAGTGAGACATGACCGTGGCCAGGCTGGACCACACACACCGCCACGGACGGTGGAGGAGTGAGACATGACCGTGGGCAGGCTGGACCACAAACACCACCACGGACGGTGGAGGAGTGAGACATGACCGTGGCCAGGCTGGACCACACACACCCGCCACGGACGGTGGAGGAGTGAGACATGACCGTGGCCAGGCTGGACCACACACACACCACGGACGGTGGAGGAGTGAGACATGACCGTGGCCAGGCTGGACCACACACACCACCACGGACGGTGGAGGAGTGTGACATGACCGTGGCCAGGCTGGACCACACACACCACCACGGACGGTGGAGGAGTGAGACATGACCGTGGCCAGGCTGGACCACACACACCGCCACGGACGGTGGAGGAGTGAGACATGACCGTGGGCAGGCTGGACCACACACACACCACCACGGACGGTGGAGGAGTGAGACATGACCGTGGGCAGGCTGGACCACACACACCGCCACGGACGGTGGAGGAGTGAGACATGACCGTGGGCAGGCTGGACCACACACACCACCACGGACGGTGGAGGAGTGAGACATGACCGTGGCCAGGCTGGACCACACACACCCGCCACGGACGGTGGAGGAGTGAGACATGACCGTGGCCAGGCTGGACCACACACACACCACCACGGACGGTGGAGGAGTGAGACATGACCGTGGCCAGGCTGGACCACACACACCCGCCACGGACGGTGGAGGAGTGAGACATGACCGTGGCCAGGCTGGACCACACACACCACCACGGACGGTGGAGGAGTGAGACATGACCGTGGCCAGGCTGGACCACACACACCACCACGGACGGTGGAGGAGTGTAACATGACCGTGGCCAGGCTGGACCACACACACCACCACGGACGGTGGAGGAGTGAGACATGACCGTGGCCAGGCTGGACCACACACACCACCACGGACGGTGGAGGAGTGAGACATGACCGTGGCCAGGCTGGACCACACACACCCGCCACGGACGGTGGAGGAGTGAGACATGACCGTGGCCAGGCTGGACCACACACACCCGCCACGGACGGTGGAGGAGTGAGACATGACCGTGGCCAGGCTGGACCACACACACCACCACGGACGGTGGAGGAGTGTGACATGACCGTGGCCAGGCTGGACCACACACACCACCACGGACGGTGGAGGAGTGTGACATGACCGTGGCCAGGCTGGACCACACACACCCCCACGGACGGTGGAGGAGTGTGACATGACCGTGGGCAGGCTGGACCACAGGCTGGACCACACACACCACGGACGGTGGAGGAGTGAGACATGACCGTGGCCAGGCTGGACCGTGGCCAGGCCACACACACCGCCACGGACGGTGGAGGAGTGTGACATGACCGTGGCCAGGCTGGACCACACACACACCGCCACGGACGGTGGAGGAGTGTGACATGACCGTGGGCAGGCTGGACCACACACACACCACCACGGACGGTGGAGGAGTGAGACATGACCGTGGCCAGGCTGGACCACACACACCGCCACGGACGGTGGAGGAGTGAGACATGACCGTGGCCAGGCTG
>NW_025553806.1:0-15673 GCF_020424385.1 Procambarus clarkii
AATGGGGAGGAAGGATTTTAGCAGAAATTAAGACGTCATAATACTGATATTTTCTCTGGGACCTGGTTGTAACCCAACTGGTGGGTGGTGTTCTAGGGATAACTACGGTAAGCTTAAGAAGAGCTGTGTGAAGGGGAGAGCTTGAAGCCTGGTAACTTGAGTCAGAAGTCACCTACTCCTGTACCACCTGTGTTAAAAAAGGAGAGGGAAGGAAGGGGAAGGAAAGGTGGGGAAGGAAGAGGTGGAAGGAGGGGAGAAAGAAAAGGTAAACAAATTTACTTGTAGTCTCCATCGAGAGTTTTACTCTCTCTCAGACTCAGACTGGAACCGGAGAGGGAGAGGGGAGAGAGAGAGGGAGAGGGAGAGGGGAGAGGGGTTCAGTGAGGGGACACGGGAGAGGAGAAAGGTTCAATAAGGAGACGTGAGAGACGGCAGGTAACCACTAATTAAGAAGAATGAGTCGAATAGGTAAGAAAGGTAAAATTAAAGAAGGGGAGGTTAAAATTAGGCAGCCACTAATGTAAGGGTAAATCCTAAAGGTACATGGGGAGGGTGTGTGTGTGGGGGGGGGGGAGTGAGAAAGGGGGGAGGGGGAGAGAGAGTGATGGGAAAGGGAGTAGGAGGGAGGGGGGAGTGATCACAGGTAAGCCTCAACGACCCATAAAACATCTATAAAGATATTTTGGTTCGGTTCCTCCATAAAACCAGGAGGGCAAGCCGAGGGCAAGCCGAAGGCAAGCCCCGTTACAGCGGCCTTCTCCCCGCCTCATTCTCTGGCTCCCCTTACCCTAGGAAGTACGACAACTGCGATCCCCTCTTCCTCCCCACAATCACCCCGTTCTCTCCCCTTAATACTTTGAAGAAATTAAGAATGATACAGGTTCATAATGATAAATAACCGGTACTTCATGATAAACCACCGTAGTATCGACGTTTTCAATGCCTTGATAGGCTTGGTTATCTTGAGGTTATCTTGAGATGATTTCGGGGCTTTTTAGTGTCCCCGCGGCCCGGTCTTCGACCAGGCCTCCACCCCCAGGAAGCATCCCGTGACAGCTGACTAACACCCAGGTACCTATTTTACTGGTAGGTAACAGGGGCATAGGGTGAAAGAAACTCTGCCCATTGTTTCTCGCCGGCGTCCGGGATCGAACCGGGGACCACAGGATCACAAGTCCAGCGTGCTGTCCGCTCGGCCGACCGGCTCCCTCCGGTTGGTGAAATCAAATCAAACGCCTTGTGTTGATTTGATCTGATGGGTTGTTTGGGTTAGTACGTTTCTGATCGGTTGAGACCGTTGCATTTTGTACGGAGTGGCAGATGGTCTGAACTTCTTGTTGTTGTTGTTAAAGATTCGCTACCTGGAACGAGGGTCCAAGTAGCACGGGCTATGGTGAGCCCGTAGTAGGTGTGAACGTACGTTTCCCACCTTCACTCTTGTCACGGCAATACCTTCTTGACCTCGGTACTGTGATCTATTCATTAAGAATAATTCCCCCCCTCACCCGGCTATTGTGGATCATTACACTCTTCCCCACACACTCTTCTTTTACTATTCTCATTAAGACATATTTGGACGAGTTTCCCCCTTTTCAGATTGTGATTACTGTTGCTTCCCCTCTTTATCATGACCCCAGTCCCTTATCATTACAAACCGGTTTCTTATCATTACAAACCGGTTCCTTATCATTATAACCTGTTCTGTATCATTGTGAATATCTTCTTTATAATTATGTATCGGTTCCTTATCAGTAAAACTGGTTCTCTGTTGATATCGTGAACTTATTTCCCCTCACGCTCTCTCATGACGTTACGAGAAATAGAGGACCTTCCCCTCACTACTATAGTGAGTGACCCGCACCTCTTTTAGTTTCGTAAATAAAACTTTCCCCTCTAGTACACCTCTGTTGTAGATTGTGGCTTCCCCTCTTATTCCTTCTCCCCTCTAACCTGCTATATACCCTCTGCCCCTCTGTCATCTCTCTTCTCTCCACTGCTATCGCCTGTCCTCTCTCTCTCTCTCCCCTCACCTCTCCCCTCTTTTTACCTTCTCTCTCATCATTACAAGTGATTCCTCCTCCTCCTCCTTTCCCCTCATCCCGTTAATGTGAATTAATCGCACAACAATGAACTAATGACGTTTGGTTGTGTAAAATGGTAATAGATATAAGATTAACTAGCCATGATCAATACAGTTATGATAATCGTTATCAGTAATGCCAATTACCTAATCGTTGTTATCTATCGGTCATTTGCGCTAATTTCATTATAATTAGTTGTTTTGTCTGTTACAGCTTTATTACTGCTAATATATGCATCAGTTCAGGAGCATTTATCTACACAATTCGTTAGCATGGGCTAATGGCTCATTTTTCTTCAGTCAGAAAACACACACACACACACACACACACACACACACACACACACACACACACACACACACACACACACACACACACACACACACAGGTAACAGGCTTGGTAGCTTGGTGGATAGCGTGCAGGACTCGTAATTCTGTGGCGCGGGTTCGATTCCCGCACCAGGCAGAAACAAATGGGCAAAGTTTCTTTCACCCTGAAAGCCCCTGTTACCTAGCAGTAAATAGGTACCTGGGAGTTAGTCAGCTGTCACGGGCTGCTTCCTGGTGTGTGTGTGGTAGAGAGAGAGACAGAGAGAGAGAGAGAGAGAGAGAGAGAGAGAGAGAGAGAGAGAGAGAGAGAGAGAGAGAGAGAGAGAGAGAGAGAGAGAGAGAGAGAGAGAGAGAGAGAGAGAGAGAGAGAAAGAGCAAGTAGTTAGTAGACAGTTGATTGACAGCTGAGAGGCGGGCCGAAAGAGCAAAGCTCAACCCCCGCAAACACAACTAGGTGAATACACACAGGCATATTCAGAGATATGCCACTAGGCTAGGTCCAGAACTAAGAGGCATAAGATACGAGGAGAGGTTGCGTGAAATGCACCTCGCGACACTGGAAGATAGAAGAGTAAGGGGAGACATGACTACTACCTACAAAATTTTCAGAGAAATTGACAGTGTAGATAAAGATAAACTGTTTAACACGGGTGGTACGCGAAGAAGAGGACACAGGTGGAAAATGAGTACCCAAATGAGCCACAGAGACGTCAGAAAAAACTTTTTCAGTGTCAGAGCTGTTAACAGGTGGAATGCATTAGGCAGTGATGTGGTGGAGGCTGACTTCATACACAGTTTCAAATGTAGATATGATAGAGCCCAATAGGCTCAGGAACCTGTACATTAGTTAACTGCCGGTTGAGAGGCGGCACCAAAGAGCCAGAGCTCAACCCCCGCAAGCACAACTAGGTGAGTACACACATCCACGTGTATTCAGAGACCAACGACAATATTTTCTTGATATTGAACATTAATACTCTTTATTTCCGTCTTTAAAGCTGTATTTAATATATATATATATATATATATATATATATAATATATATATATATATATATATATATATATATATATATATATATATATATATATATATATATATTAACTGGTTATTATACAAACAACAGCACATTACCAGAGGGTCTGACAATGGGGTTGTAAACATTCCAGCAGGTGACGGCCAGGGAGAAAAGCTTTATATTTAAAACGACGAGATAATTAAGAGGTAAGAGAAGTGCGCGTCGCGGCAGGAGTCAATTATCCGGGTTGTATTAGTGAGGGGCAATTAACGCTCTGTGGCATTAACCGAAGCAAACCAGAGGGGACTAAACCCGCCATTAAAAACACATTGAACCGGTGGCTAACGTGTCGCACCTGGCCATTGACCGAACCATAAACCCATGACCCATACAACGACCCAGGTAAACAAGCAGTATACCTGGGTATACAAGCAGTATATCTGGGTATACAAGCAGTATATCTGGGTATACAAGCAGTATATCTGGGTATACAAGCAGTATACCTGGGTATACAAGCAGTATATCTGGGTATACAAGCAGTATATCTGGGTATACAAGCAGTATACTGTTACGTACTCCTAGCAGAATACGTATATAAATTTAAAATAAATATTATTTTATTTTATCATTGCATGTATATGTACACACATTGTGTTTTGGGTAAATTGTCGTGTGGTTTGGCAGCGTCAGTGGACAAGAGCGCGGTTGTCTCTGCACACGTCTATTACTTGATTGATACGGGAAAGCTGGACCTGTTCAGTTTGAGAGTTCCAGATGTCACTTTTATTTAGTTAGGAAATGTTTATATACTGTAATTAAACAGGTGTCATTATACTTATATATTTTGTAAGTAACTATTATATGTAACTTGCAGTCTTATGTGTTTTGAGAACAAGTGGTTGTTCAATTAGTTTAAAATATTAAAAAGTCCTTAGTTTCCATCCCTCATCCTGGGATGAGGCAGACGGGAGGTGAGAATGTGGGTGGCGACAGAGCGAGAGTTCAGTAGCTGAGCAGAAACCGGGGAGATAACACTTGTTGGAGTTAAGTCATTCTTTTATTCTAGCCATATAATTATTCTTAGTATTGATTTAATGTCTGGAAGTTACAGTGATATTTTTAATGTGATATATATTGTGACCATATAATCATCTGTTTGCCTTTGAGATTTATTTAATATAAATTATATACATATGCTTAGTCTATTCTTCAGTCCTATGAAGATTCTATTTTATTGCTCATTACCCATTAAGGGGTTATACTGGTGATTCGCTATTGAGAACAGCAGTTGTGTCGTATCCCTAGACTTATTAAAGTTGGCTGCTGTAGGATCACGAGCCTTAACGTACGATAGGTAACAAAGAGTTATGGGGGCCTGTGCCGGGAAATATTGTCCCACTTTAACTTAACTATGCTAATCTAACCTTGCCTTCCTAGGTACCAGTGTCAAGTGTCTCAGTGTGTTTCTTAAGAACTATTCCATGTGCCAAGCAAGCCTTCCTGTGTGTCAAGTAACAACGTTTCACGATTTTGAGGTAAGTCATCCTATATATTTTGTTTGTGCAGTGAGGCCAAGCGAATTTTCAGTGTGGTGACAATTTTACAGTGAAGTGTAGTGCAGTGCCATTATTTTAATTATTTTTGTGAATCAAGTGCCAAGTGTTAGTAACGATGGAGGAGAAAGTTGCAGCGTTGGTGGCTCACCCAGACTTTGAAGGGATTCAGAACCTTAAAAAGACTGAGTTAATTCAAATGGCAAATCATTTGGATTTGACCGCCAACAATAGAATGGTTAAAGCCCAAATATTGAAAGTCATTGTGACGCATTTTGTTGAGAATGGGGATTTAGATGAAGAAATTCTAGAGGAGTTAAGAGAGGAGTCGAGTGATCAGATGACGTTAAAGCGTCTTGAGTTAGAAGCTCGCCAATTAGAGCTTGAAGCTCAAAAAGAACAGAAAATATTAGAGGCTGAAGCTCGTCAAAGAGAGATTGAAGCTCAACAGCAACAGCAAATATTAGAAGCTGAAGCTCAGCAAAGGGAGCTGGAGACTAGGCGTTTAGAAATTGCGGCACAAAACCAGAGAGGTTTAATTGAGTTGCAACTTGAAGCCACAAAGAAGCAACAATTAGAGATTCAACAACAAATGGCTGACACTAACTTCAGGCTTGAATCACAGCGTATGGCAGCTGGGCATGGAAATACTAGTAATGTTTCAACAAATAGTGATAATAATCCCATCAGGATGAATAAGTATATAGAGTTGCCCAAGTTCAATGAGGAGGATCCTGAGGTTTTCTTTGCACATTTTAATAAAATTGCCATCAGTATGAACTGGCCAAGGGATCAGTGGGTAGCCATTATGCAGTCTCAATTCAAGGGGCGTAGTCAGGAGGTTTTCACATCCTTACCTGACGCTCATAGTTTTGATTATGACTTTGTAAAGAAAAGCATCCTCAATGCATATCAGCTAAATCCAGAGGCACACAGGCAAAAGTTCAGGAACCTAAGGAGAATCAAGGATCAAACAATAGCAGATTTTACTCGTCAGAAGACGAATTTTTGCAACAGATGGTTAAAGTCACTTGCAGTCACTGATTTTGATGCTCTAAAGAATCTTCTCATAATGGAAGAAGTATTGTCCTGTCTTCCAGACCAGTTGTCTACTTTTATGGCAGAACAAAAGAATGTAACAGATATTGATGAGCTGTCAAAGCTCGCGGATGAGCATGAGTTGCTGACTAAGGCCCCGTTTACGGCCACTTCACCTAAGTCTAGTCGTAGAGTAAATTATAATGCTCACCGTACTCCTTATCAGAATCCATCCCGTCCTAGTACTCCAGTTACTCCCATGAGCTCTTCTCTTACAAAACCTAACCCTGCTACTTCATTGTCAGGAATGTCAAATAATAATAAGGTTATTTCTAAACCTACAGTTGGTTCTACCAGTGTGTCCACTGTAAGGTCCTGTTCCCATTGTAAGAGAAAAGGCCATGGAATTCATTCATGTTTTATATTGCACCCTGAGTTACGACCAACTGGTCTCATTTATTGCAGAGGTGTGCAAAATAAACTTACTAATAAACATGTAACTGTAAACCCCAATTGGGTGAAACAGTATTCACCATATATGTCTTCAGGTGAAGTCTTGTGTATTAATGGAAAGTGGAAGCCAGTGGTTATTCTTCGTGATACAGGTGCTTCCCAAACCATAATTTCATCCAGTATTCTTTCTGATGTTGAAAAGAGAGAGACAGGAAAGTTTGTTGTTCTTCAGAGTGTTGCAGGATGTAAAACTGTACCTCTAATAGACATTAATTTCAGATCCACCATTACACCACGTTTA
The DNA here is from genome assembly GCF_020424385.1 of Procambarus clarkii. Taxonomy (NCBI): domain Eukaryota; kingdom Metazoa; phylum Arthropoda; class Malacostraca; order Decapoda; family Cambaridae; genus Procambarus; species Procambarus clarkii. The sequence goes on from NW_025553806.1 coordinate 6,776, forward strand.
TGCACTGTGGGTGTTAGTACACAGTTGCCCATCCCAGGTGTGGATGTTATATTGGGTAATGATGTGGCCATAAATCATGTTGTGGGTGAGATTGATCCCCGTTTGTGTAAACAGCCAGTTGCAGACCATGTTTATTCTGCCTGTGCTGAAGTTAGTTCTATGAATGAACCTGTTGTAGAAGATGGTTTTGTCCATTCTACCTGTGCTGATGTCAGTACTAATATAAATCCAGTTGTCAGTTCTGATGTTGTTACTCAAGCATTTGTTCCAGTAACCAGTACCCCTTCAGTGGAGAAGTGGGATGTGGTTGTTCCAGATTCCTGTGTGGCCGATTTAGTTGTTGAGAGTAAGCCTGATACTATGACTCTGCTTTATTCCAATAAATTGGGAAAGGATGTCCATGTACCATTGTCTTGCCCGCTCACTACGAACGTTGTGCCAGGAGTTGAGAGAAACTTAAAAGCCACGACTCTGTATTCCAGCCAAGTGAATGGTTTAGGACAAGATGTCGGGTTGGCAGAAGTATTCCCGCTCACTCCAAGTTTAGAATCAGTTGTCGAGAGTAAGTCCGTTGTAGAGGCCCCGCCTCACCCTAGTCAAGGTGATATAATAGAGGAGGAGGTCAAACTACCTGTTACTTGCCCGCTCGTTTCAGATTCCCTTCATTTATGTGCTTTGAGTAGAACTGACCCTAAGATTTCAGAGAGAAGCAAGGAGACAGTCTGTACTGTAGATCCAGTTTTGGAGAGTGTGGGAAAGCAGCCAGAGGATCAGCTTCTGTTGAGTAGATGGAGACCCATTGAGCCTCCCTCTTCAGTTGTCTGTGAGGATGTGACCCAGCTTGGTAGTTATATTGTTGATTGTGAGCAGACAGTACTCCAAGCAGCTCCAGAAGTCATGGGAGGAAATTTTGGTAAAATCATTAAGAGTGGTAAAGCAGCAATTGGATCTAAGTTGAGGAGTTGTGATTCTTATTCTATGTGGAGGAAGTATTTCTCATTGTGTACATTGAGTCAGAGTGTGTGTTGGATGTTGAAATCTACTTTTATTCTGCAGGAGCCATTTTCTTGTGAAGTAATGGACTGTGGGACATCTTTGTTAAGCCTTGTGGTTGAGCAGAGAGAGTTTACTCAAGTAGGTTGTGCATCCAGTTCTGAGGAAGTGGTGAGTTATGCTAGAGCAGTGTCTCTATATTCAGATCCAGTTAATTTTGATGCACGAGTGATAAAAGTGTATGTTCCACTTAAGTGTGGTGTTGACTTTCAGAGTCATATTGGAGTTGATTTTCAGAATCATATTGTGGGTGAAGGATTAAATCATACTGGGGAGCAGATGTTTGAGGCTCCAGGTGTGCAATTCAAGTTGGAGGATAAGGTTATCCTACCTAGAGTTAATCATTGTGAAGGGTTTCAGATTGTCCTTGGGCGTTTTCCAGGTAATCTGCTGTTCATCTTCAAGATGTTAAGACCCTTAAACCTCTTGGTTGATTGGTTGTCATCAGACGTAAATCACTTGGGAAGTGATGGTGAAGGTTGTAAAGTTTTCGGCATGTTTTATTTAGTCTCTTGGAAGACTAGACGGTTGATGAATGTGTGTGTTGTGTTCAAGTTCACCATCAGAGGGTGTGAACTTGTCTTGAGAGTTATGATTGAGATATGGTGCCTAGGCATATGCCTGTTTTCTTTCACTGATCGTTATGACAGAGTTATGAGGCAATTGATTTCTGTGTTCCTTATGGATCATCTGAGTCAGTTCGATCAGGTAGTCTTTGCACTTGTCTTGGGTTGTATTTCTTGGTTGGAAGGTCAAAGGTTTGATAAGTCGGTGTCTTGTGTTTCGGAAGGTTCTATGAATGGGAAAATCTTATGCATAATTGTGAGGTTTAATGCTGATTTCTCTAATTTTAGTATCCATTGGGCGAGAGTATGTGTTCCACAGAGGATCAAAAGTGATGATGAGCCGATGTCTGTGTCAGAGCATACCCAGGAGAAGTCCCAACTCAACTCAACATACAGCCTGCTTCAATTAAGCAGTTCAGCTCCAGAAAAAGGGAGTAATGGAAAATCGAGGCTGTCTTGGGAAAATTCACCATGTGGAAAAGGAATCACATGGAAAAATGAAACTGATCTTGGAGAAATAGTAGAAACATATGAAAAGCAAAATTGCCATGATAACTGTGTGAAAGCAGCTACCTTTATTGACAATTCTATTCATGCTACTAATGATAATGTAGATAGGAGTGTGAAATATGATCTAAAACAAAGTGAAATAAATGAGATAGTACCTTGGAGAGATAAATTTGCATACTCCAGTGACACATATGTAGAACATTGTCATAAGACTGAAATTTCTGAGTTTCCTGTAAGACTATATTTGGAGTGTTTTCATTTTTGTCCAGAGATGTGTTCTTATTACTTATACATGTTTGGTGTAATTAATACCATAAATCTCAAGTGTCATACATTTTACTTTAAAAAAATGCCATATATCTTCAATCTATTGCATTTTTTTTCTTGGAGGTGGAAGTGTTACGTACTCCTAGCAGAATACGTATATAAATTTAAAATAAATATTATTTTATTTTATCATTGCATGTATATGTACACACATTGTGTTTTGGGTAAATTGTCGTGTGGTTTGGCAGCGTCAGTGGACAGGAGCGCGGTTGTCTCTGCACACGTCTATTACTTGATTGATACGGGAAAGCTGGACCTGTTCAGTTTGAGAGTTCCAGATGTCACTTTTATTTAGTTAGGAAATGTTTATATACTGTAATTAAACAGGTGTCATTATACTTATATATTTTGTAAGTAACTATTATATGTAACTTGCAGTCTTATGTGTTTTGAGAACAAGTGGTTGTTCAATTAGTTTAAAATATTAAAAAGTCCTTAGTTTCCATCCCTCATCCTGGGATGAGGCAGACGGGAGGTGAGAATGTGGGTGGCGACAGAGCGAGAGTTCAGTAGCTGAGCAGAAACCGGGGAGATAACACTTGTTGGAGTTAAGTCATTCTTTTATTCTAGCCATATAATTATTCTTAGTATTGATTTAATGTCTGGAAGTTACAGTGATATTTTTAATGTGATATATATTGTGACCATATAATCATCTGTTTGCCTTTGAGATTTATTTAATATAAATTATATACATATGCTTAGTCTTTATTCTTCAGTCCTATGAAGATTCTATTTTATTGCTCATTACCCATTAAGGGGTTATACTGGTGATTCGCTATTGAGAACAGCAGTTGTGTCGTATCCCTAGACTTATTAAAATTTGGCTGCTGTAGGATCACGAGCCGTAACGTACGATAGGTAACATATACCTGGGTATACAAGCAGTATATCTGGGTATACAAGCAGTATATCTGGGTATACAAGCAGTATATCTGGGTATACAAGCAGTATATCTGGGTATACAAGCAGTATATCTGGATATACAAGCAGTATATCTGGGTATACAAGCAGTATATCTGGGTATACAAGCAGTATACCTGGATTATACCTGGAGTGGGTTCTGGGAGTTCTTCTACTCCCCAAGCCCGGCGTATCTTTTGAGGATAGAGGAGCGCCGCGGTCCTCTAATGCTTGTGTGTTCTCCCTAGGGGAGCCGGTCGGCCGAGCGGACAGCACAGTGGACTTGTGATCCTGTGGTTCCGGGTTCGATCCCGGGCGCCGGCGAGAAACAATGGGCAGAGTTTCTTTCACCCTATGCCCCTGTTACCTAGCAGTAAAATAGGTACCTGGGTGTTAGTCAGCTGTCACGGGTTGCTACCTGGGGGTGGAGGCCTGGTCGAGGACCGGGCCGCGGGGACACTAAAGCCCCGAAATCATCTCAAGATAACCTCCCAGTGTGACTATGGCACCTCTACTCTTCACTGGGGTTATCCTGCAAAGCCTTCCATATCTTTCACTCCGGTGTACATATTAGGAACTTGAAATTCCAGTACTTTCCAGGGACAACCACTTGGGCTGGACGGTAGAGCGACGGTCTCGCTTCATGAAGGTCAGCGTTTAATCCCCAACTGTCCAATTGGTTGGCCACCATTCCTTTCCCCAGTCCAATCCCGAATCCTTATTTTGATCCCTTTCAAGTGCTATATAATCGCAATGACTTGGCGCTTACTCCTGATAATTCTCTCTCTCTCTCTCTCTCTCTCTCTCTCTCTCTCTCTCTCTCTCTCTCTCTCTCTCTCTCTCTCTCTCTCTCTCTCTCTCCAGGGTACTCTTCCAGTACTCTTCCAGGGAGTACATTTTGAGAGTTGTGAAACGATTCCAAATGTTTAGGTGCTTTATCGTGTCTATAAATATAGCCGTATATGCTCATATCATATATATCCTACATATCATATAGCCGTATATGCTCATATCATAGATATCCTACATATCATATAGCCGTATATGCTCTCTGTATTGCCTCTGTTTCAGCAATCTCTCCCGCTCTGATAGGGAAAGTTAGTACTGAGCAAGACTCAAAGGCGAGAGGACACAGGTGTATGGTAAGAACAAATGGTGTAATCTCTGGATGTGAAGTTCCTCATACTCAAGTCACAATCGACCTGAGAATGGCCCAGGACGGACCGAAACGTCGTCGTCCCTTCACCTTCTAGTGTGTGGTCTGGTCAACTCCTCATACTCCACACTATCATTTGCCCGGCCGACGTTATGTTAGATTTATTATGTTTAATAGTTAAAATAGTTGTCGATATGTTTATTATTTATATTGTAACGCGGTAAGTACGTCAAGGCGGAGCGGGGAGAGATACACCTCGCTTCACTGTTAATACTAATAGGTAAGTGTGAATATGTTGGTGCTGCCTGCTGCTGCTTGATGTTGTTGTTGCTGCTGCCTGCTGCTGCCTGCTGCTGCCTGCTGTTGCCTGCTGCTGCCTGCTGCTGCCTGTTGCTGCCTGCTGCTGCCTGCTGCTGCTGCCTGCTGCTGCTGCCAGCTGCTGCTAGTGGTGGTGGCGGTGGTGCAGAGCATCAAGCGTCCTGAGAGCACCGTTTACGAACCTCCAGCGGGATAATGAGAATGGTACACGCGGCCAATGGGTTCCCCGGGGCCCTCCGCCTCCTGGCTCCCCCTGCAGACATAGGCGCAGACACGCGCATGCGGGCGTGCAGGCACGCGCATATGGGCGTACAGAGACACGCACATGCATGTATGTACTCTTTAACATGGGCAGAACACGCACAAGGGGACACAGGTGGAAGCTGAGTACCCAAATGAGCCACAGGGACGTTAGAAAGAATTTTTCAGTGTCAGAGGAGTTAATTGATGGAATGCATTAGGCAGTAATGTGGTGGAGGCTGACTCCATACACAGTTTCAAATGTAGATATGATAGAGCCCAGTAGGCTCAGTAACCTGTACCAGTTGAGAGGCGGGACCGAAGAGCCGAAGCTCAACTAGGTTAGTACACACACACAAATACAGCGAGGTGAATACAATCACACACACACACACACAGACACACACAGACACACACACACACACACACACACACACACACACACACACACACACACACACACACACACACACATGTATTCTAAGAAGGCTTCAACTATACCTCACTAAAATCAAGTTTTTTGAAGTTGAAAAGTAGTAGGAGAGAAATTTAGGGTGTTGACTGTTGAGGCGAGAGACGGCTAGTTTATTGTGCACCCCATACTCACCCTGTGAGCGGTAGCGCAAAAATGATTACAGAGGGGCACAAAAGGTCTTTATCACACCTCAACGGAGATTATTACATTAACAATTACATTTATCCTGCACACACTTTAAATTATAATGCCAGCCAGTTACATAAAGTGTTCCGCAAATCCCGCTTTCACTGTAGGGGATGTCACTATAACCAAGTTTCACTGTAGGGGAAGGCACCGTAATCCAGATTTCCCTTTGAATACATTATAAGGATATCCTAAAGAACACGGGAGTGGGTATCATAGCTGCAGATATCCAAGTACCTCGTCCTGCGGGATTTCCAAATAGGTCAACCTACGGAACCTCAGGAACCTCAAGAGTCCTCCTTGCTTAGCCCTTCCCCCATGCATACATATGTCTAACCTACGCTTGAAACAATCCAGTGATCCCACTATTATGTAACCCGCTAATTTCTTCCATAAAAGCCAACAAACTTGTCTGTAAACGGGAGCTGCTTCGCGTGGATCAATAGACCTTCTGCAGTGTCTCGTATCATTATGTTCAACGAGGTACACTCCTTCCCTTCCATAGTGGGAACATCCCCCTATCCACCCCCAACCCCGGCACACCACCCCGCCTCACAACACACAGAGAGAGAGGACACACAACACAACACAGAGGACACACAACACAACACAACACAGACGACACACAACGCAACGCAGACGACACACAACACACCACAGACGACACACAACGCAACACAGAGGACACACAACACAACACAGAGGACACACAACACAACACAACACAGAGGACACACAACACAACACAGAGGACACACAACACAACACAACACAGAGGACACACAACACAACACAGAGGACACACAACACACCACAGACGACACACAACGCAACACAGAGGACACACAACACAACACAGAGGACACACAACACAACACAGAGGACACACAACACAACATAACACAACACAGAGGACACACAACACAACACAACACAGACGACACACAACGCAACGCAGACGACACACAACACACCACAGAGGACACACAACACAACACACAGACACACACACACACACAGCATTACCAGCTTACACCCAAATTACAAGACTAAACAGCCTTGTACCAAACCACCCACGAGACTGAAGCCCCACAGCCGCCTACACAACACCCCCCCCCCAGGCTTAATATCGACTTTATAGCCTCCGACATTATAATTATTGCGAATTCTAAAGTTTGAGCAACCTAATTAAATTAATAATGGCGATGTAAACGGTAGCATGGAGCCGAATACCATGTGCTAATTACGGACCCGACAAGCATAACAGCCAAAGCGCCCCCGAGACAGAACAAGGGGGGGGGGAAGTAAAGGAATTGGTTATTCTCTCACGCGGAGATAATTGGTATTAATAATTAATTAAAATAAATGATTAGCAAGTTCATTAGGCGTAGAGTATCAAGGGCATATAAGAGGTGGACAGAGAGAGCCTACGTGCAGGTCTATATAGTGTACCCCGGCTATAAGGATTGGATTAGTATGCTGAACGATTGGTTTGGTATAGTGTAGGATCGGATTAGAATGGTAGCCTCATGGTGAATGGGCCTCCGAGTGATCACCAGGATATGATCCTGATTGGATGACGGCACAGAACTCTTGATTGCATGAAGCTACGGGAACCTGATTGGGTCAGATTATGGGAACCTGATTGGGTCAGATTATGGGAACCTGATTGGATCAGATTATGGGAACCTGATTGGGTCAGATTATGGGAACCTGATTGGATCAGACTATGGGAACCTGATTGCGAATCTTTGTAGTGTGCGTCTATAATGTAAACAAACTCGAGACGATTGCTTGATTACGCGTGAGTGACGCGATGAGTGCATGGCGTTCATGAGTGCATGGTGAATGAGTGCATGGTGAATAAGCGTCGTACGACGAAGGAGAATGAGTGCCTGACGCAGAAGAACGAGTGAATGCTGGAGTTGAGTGAGTACCTGACGCAGGTGAGCGATTGACTAAGGGGAGAGTGCAAGAGATGAGTGCGTCCTTCATTAAAACACGAGTGCATGAATGAGGGGCGGAAAATGACCAAAGACTCACACCACCCTTGCGTTATATTCACCTAGTTGTATTCACACACACACACACACACACACACACACACACACACACACACACACACACACACACACACACACACACACACACACACACACACACCTGTTGATTGGCGGTTGAGAGGCGGGACCAAAGAGCCAGAGCTCAACCCCCGCAAGCACAACTAGGTGAGTACACACACACACACACACACACACACACACACACACACACACACACACACACACACCTAGGAAGCAGCTCCGTAACAGCTGCCTAACTCCCAGGTACATATTTACAGCTAGGTAACAGGCGCATCAAGGTGAAAGAAACTCTGCCCATTTGTCTCTGCCGGCGCCGGAAATCGAACACGGGCCACAGGATTACGAGTCCCGCGCGCTGACCACTCAGCTACCAGACACCTGTTTAATTACTGTGGCTACTAATGAATGTTCACACAACAAAACCGTCTAATAATGATCTAATTCCCCCCCCCCCCGGCCTAGCTAACTGGGGGAGGCGGCGGGGGACAGCTGTCAGTGGAGGCAGCAGACAGTTGAGGCAGCAGACAGTTGAGGCAGCAGACAGTTGAGGCAGCAGACATCTATCAGGGAGGCAGCAGACAGTTGAGGCAGCAGACATCTATCAGGGAGGCAGCAGACAGATATCCGTGGAGGCAGCAGACAGATAGATGGTATTTCAGACAGGGACATTCTTGGCAATTTTGCCAATGAGGAAAAATGACGGGCAGTTATTGGCTGTGAGGTGAAGAGTGAGGGGTGAGATGAGGTGAGGAGTGAGGGGAAAGATGAGGTGAAGAGTAACGTGGAGGAATGATACCTCACCTTTATGAATGAAACGTGAGGTGAAGTCGAGAATGAGGGGGTGAGGTAATTTGGGCATTGAGAAGTGAGGAATGAAGCGAGACGGGCAGTGAGAGGAGAAGTAAAAACTGAGGGTATTGAGAGGAAGGGAGATCTTATCTTATCAGATATTCAGGGGGAATTAAGAAAATCATTAAATAAATTTTCACGACTTAGTATGGAGCAAGAGTATTATAACCGATGCAGAAAAACATGATAAAATATCTCTGAAAACTGATTCGACATTTTGAACTCTTCTAG
>NW_025553807.1:0-18048 GCF_020424385.1 Procambarus clarkii
TACAACTAGGCGAGCACAAATATTCACACACACACAAAGCCGGGAACGAACCCAGATGAACCTAAATCCGACAAGCAGCTGTCTATCCTCTCTCCTTTCTCTTGACAATCTTTTCTCTCTCCCCTCCCTCACCCCTTTCTCCTCTTCTCTCATTTCCTTTATTAACACTCCGCCCTTTTCCTCCCCTCTCTTTCACTTAACGTTTTCCTCCCTCCCTCCATTCTTTACCTTAACATACGTACTTCTCTCCGTGTGTTCTATAGAACATATGAACAAAAGATTCATTAAGCAAGATCTACACCGGACCGTTGCTACTACTAGAGAAGATTCGGAGGTATGCCACCAGACTAGTCCCAGAATTGCTAGGTATGAGCTACGAGGAAAGGCTATGGGAGCTAAACCTCACGTCCCTGGAAGACAGAAGACTAAGTGAAGACATGATAACCACCTACAAAATTCTCGACAAAAGTTACAGCCCCGCTGCTGAGCCAGGTACGTCAACTACGGGATCACCATAGCCCGTGCTACTTGCAACTTTTGTTCCAAGTAGCTGAATCTCAAACAACAACAACAAACAAAATTCTCAGAGGAATTAATAGGGTGGACAAAAACAAACTCTTTAGCACGGGAGGAACACGAACAAGGGGACACAGGTGGAAACTGTGTACCCACATGAGCCACAGAGACATTAGAAAGAATATTTTCAGTGTCAGAGAGGATAACAGATGGAATGCATTAGGCAGTGATGTGGTGGAGGCTGACTCCATACACAGTTTCAAATGTAGATATGATAGAGCCCAGTAGGCTCAGGAATCTGTATACCAGTTGATTGACAGTTGAGAGGCGTGACCGAAGAACCAAAGCTCAACCCCCGCAAGCACAACAAGGTAAGTACTCATATGTTCGTCCAACCTATTCATAACACTTTGGGGGGGGGGGGGTAGGAATAGCCAAAGCTGCCTAAGCTACTCTATCCCTTTGAGATGTGTTTTTTCTTGCCTCAATAAACATACTTGAACTTGAACTTGAACCTGAACTTCATAACACTATCCAAAGTGCTGGGAAAGTGCTTATATTTATGTTCCTAACAAACATTAGACTCTCAAAAACGCCGAAAGTTTTCACATTTATTAATCTCCAGAAGACACTTGGCGACCAAACTAAGCATCCAAAATACTGTAAGCTGCAGAATAACATGATTAGCCTTTTAATAGCATCATTTAGGCTCTCAAACGACCTAGTTAGGAAACAAACAAGAGGGAGCGCTGTCTGACGCTGTGTGTCTACACACACACACACACGCACACACGCACACACGCACACACGCACACACACACACACACACACACACACACACACACACACACACACACACACACACACACACACACACACATGCTGGAGTATGCGGCCCCAGCATGGAGCCCGTACCTTGTCAAGCACAAGACGAAGCTGGAAAAAGTCCAAAGGTATGCTACTAGACTAGTCCCAGAACTAAGAGGCATGAGTTATGAGGAAAGGCTGCGGGAAATGCACCTCACGACACTGGAAGACAGAAGAGTAAGGGGGGACATGATCACAACCTACAAAATCCTCAGGGGAATCGACCGGGTAAACAAGGACGAACTTTTCAACACTGGTGGGACGCGAACAAGGGGACACAGGTGGAAGCTGAGTACCCAAATGAGCCACAGAGACGTTAGAAAGAACTTTTTCAGTGTCAGAGTAGTTAGCAAATGGAATGCATTAGGAAGTGATGTGGTGGAGGCTGACTCCATTCACAGTTTCAAATGTAGATATGATAGAGCCCAATAGGCTCAGGAATCTGTACACCAGTTGATTGACGGTTGAGAGGCGGGACCAAAGAGCCAGAGCTCAACCCCCGCAAGCACAATTAGGTAAGTACAATTAGGTAAGTACACACACACACACACCTTGTAACATGGGGGGGGCACCCGGCTGTACGAGTTGACTGATAAGTGTTGATTGTGGCGGTCACTGTCCTGGTGGTGGTGGTACGACCACACTGTCAGTACGACCACACTGTCAGTACGACCACACTGTCAATACGACCACACTGTCAATATGACCACACTGTTAGTACGGCCACACTGTTAGTACGACCACACTGTCAGTACGACCACACTGTCAGTACGACCACACTGTCAGTACGACCACACTGTCAGTAAGACCACACTGTCAGTACGGCCACACTGTTAGTACGACCACACTGTTAGTACGACCACACTGTTAGTACGACCACACTGTCAGTACGACCCCACTGTCAGTAAGACCACACTGTCAGTACGACCACACTGTCAGTACGACCACACTGTCAGTACGACCACACTGTCAGTACGACCCCACTGTCAGTACGACCACACTGTCAGTACGACCACACTGTCAGTACGACCACACTGTCAGTACGGCCACACTGTTAGTACGACCACACTGTTAGTACGACCACACTGTTAGTACGACCACACTGTCAGTACGACCACACTGTCAGTAAGACCACACTGTCAGTACGACCACACTGTCAGTAAGACCACACTGTCAGTACGACCACATTGTCAGTACGACCACACTGTCAGTAAGACCACACTGTCAGTACGACCACACTGTCAGTAAGACCACACTGTCAGTACGACCACACTGTCAGTAAGACAACACTGTCAGTACGGCCACACTGTTAGTACGACCACACTGTTAGTACGACCACACTGTCAGTACGGCCACACTGTTAGTACGACCACACTGTTAGTACGGCCACACTGTTAGTACGACCACACTGTTAGTACGGCCACACTGTTAGTACGACCACACTGTTAGTACGACCACACTGTTAGTACGGCCACACTGTTAGTACGACCACACTGTTAGTACGGCCACACTGTTAGTACGACCACACTGTTAGTACGGCCATACTGTCAGTACGACCACACTGTTAGTACGGCCACACTGTCAGTACGGCCACACTGTCAGTAAGACCACACTGTCAGTACGACCACACTGTCAGTACGACCACACTGTTAGTACGGCCACACTGTCAGTACGGCCACACTGTTAGTACGACCACACTGTCAGTAAGACCACACTGTTAGTACGGCAACACTGTTAGTACGGCCACACTGTCAGTAAGGCCACACTGTTAGTACGACCACACTGTTAGTACGGCCACACTGTTAGTACGGCAACACTGTTAGTACGGCCACACTGTTAGTACGACCACACTGTTAGTACGGCCACACTGTTAGTACGGCCACACTGTTAATACGACCACACTGTTAGTACGGCCACACTGTTAGTACGACCACACTGTCAGTAAGGCCACACTGTCAGTAAGACCACACTGTTAGTACGGCCACACTGTTAGTACGGCCACACTGTTAGTACGCCCACACTGTTAGTACGACCACACTGTTAGTACGACCACACTGTTAGTACAACCATACTGTCAGTACGACCACACTGTCAGTACGACCACACTGTTAGTACGACCACACTGTTAGTACGATCACACTGTCAGTACGACCACACTGTTAGTACGGCCACACTGTTAGTACAACCATACTGTCAGTACGACCACACTGTTAGTACGACCACACTGTCAGTACGACCACACTGTTAGTACGACCACACTGTTAGTACGACCACACTGTTAGTACGGCCACACTGTTAGTTAGTACAACCATACTGTCAGTACGACCACACTGTCAGTACGACCACACTGTCAGTACGACCACACTGTCAGTACGACCACACTGTTAGTACGACCACACTGTTAGTTAGTACAACCATATTGTCAGTACGACCACACTGTTAGTACGACCACACTGTCAGTACAACCACACTGATAGCTAGTACGACCACACTGTCAGTACGACCACACTGTTAGTACGACCACACTGTCAGTACGACCACACTGTCAGTACGACCACACTGTCAGTACGACCACACTGTCAGTACGACCACACTGTCAGTACGACCACACTGTTTGGTAGTACGACCACATTGTTAGTACGACCACACTGTTAGTACGACCACACTGTTAGTGCGACCACACTGTTAGCACGACCACACTGTCAGTACGACCACACTGTTAGTACGACCACATTGTCAGTACGACCACACTGTCAGTACGACCACACTGTTAGTACGACCACACTGTCAGTACGACCACACTGTTAGCACGACCACACTGTCAGTACGACCACACTGTCAGTACAACCACACTTTTAGTACGACCACACTGTTAGTGCGACTATACTGTCAGTACGACCACACTGTTAGTACGACCACACTGTTAGTACGACCACACTGTCAGTACGACCACACTTTTAGTACGACCACACTGTTAGTACGACCACACTGTCAGTACGACCACACTGTCAGTACAATCACACTGTTAGTATGACCACACTCTCAGTACGACCACACTTTTAGTACGACCACACTGTCAGTACGACCACACTGTCAGTACGACCACATTGTTAGTATGACCACACTATTAGTACGACCACACTGTCAGTACGACCACACTGTCAGTACGACCACACTGTCAGTACGACCACATTGTTAGTACGACCACACCGTCAGTACGACCACACTGTCAGTACGACCACACTGTCAGTACGGCCACACTGTCAGTACGACCACACTGTTAGTACAGCCACACTGTTAGTACGACCACACTGTTAGTACAGCCACACTGTTAGTACGACCACACTGTTAGTACGGCCACACTGTTAGTACGACCACACTGTTAGTACGACCATGCTGTCAGTACGACCACACTGTTAGTACGACCACACTGTTAGTACGACCACACTGTCGGTACGACCACACTATCAGTACGACCACACTATTAGTACGACCACACTGTTAGTACGGCCATACTGTCAGTACGACCACACTGTCAGTACGACCACACTGTTAGTACAACCATACTGTCAGTACGACCACACTGTCAGTACAACCACACTGTTAGTACGACCACACTGTCAGTACGACCACACTGTTAGTACGACCACACTGTCAGTACGACCACACTGTTAGCTAGTACGACCACACTGTCAGTACGACCACACTGTCAGTACAACCACACTGTTAGTACGACCACACTGTCAGTACGACCACACTGTTAGTACGACCACACTGTCAGTACGATTACACTGTTTGGTAGTACGACCACACTGTTAGTACGACCACACTGTTAGTACGACCACACTGTCAGTACGACCACACTGTCAGTACGACCACACTGTTAGTACGACCACACTGTCAGTACGACCACACTGTTAGCACGACCACACTGTCAGTACGACCACACTGTCAGTACGACCACACTTTTAGTACGACCACACTGTTAGTGCGACTATACTGTCAGTACGACCACACTGTTAGTACGACCACACTGTTAGTACGACCACAATGTCAGTACGACCACACTTTTAGTACGACCACACTGTTAGTACGACCGCACTGTCAGTACGACCACACTGTCAGTACAATCACACTGTTAGTACGACCACACTGTCAGTACGACCACACTGTCAGTACGACCACACTGTCAGTACGACCACACTGTCAGTACGACCACACTGTCAGTACGACCACATTGTTAGTACGACCACACTATCAGTACGGCCACACTGTCAGTACGACCACACTGTTAGTACGACCACACTGTTAGTACGACCACACTGTTAATACGACCACACTGTTAGTACAGCCACACTGTTAGTACGACCACACTGTTAGTACGACCACACTGCCAGTACGACCACACTGTTAGTACAGTCACACTGTTAGTACGACCACACTGTTAGTACGACCACACTGTTAGTACGACCACACTGTTAGTACGACCATACTGTCAGTACGACCACACTGTTAGTACGACCACACTGTTAGTACGACCACACTGTCGGTACGACCACACTGTCAGTACGACCACACTGTTAGTACGACCACACTGTTTGTACGGCCATACTGTCAGTACGACCACACTGTCAGTACGACAACACTGTTAGTACAACCATACTGTCAGTACGACCACACTGTCAGTACAACCACACTGTTAGTACGACCACACTGTCAGTACGACCACACTGTTAGTACGACCACACTGTTAGTTAGTACAACCACACTGTTAGTTAGTACAACCACACTGTCAGTACGACCACACTGTTAGTACGACCACACTGTTAGTACGGCCATACTGTCAGTACGACCACACTGTCAGTACGACAACACTGTTAGTACAACCATACTGTCAGTACGACCACACTGTCAGTACAACCACACTGTTAGTACGACCACACTGTCAGTACGACCACACTGTTAGTACGACCACACTGTTAGTTAGTACAACCACACTGTTAGTTAGTACAACCCCACTGTCAGTACGACCACACTGTCAGTACGACCACACTGTCAGTACAACCACACTGTTAGTACGACCACACTGTCAGTACGACCACACTGTCAGTACGACCACACTGTTTGGTAGTACGACCACACTGTTAGTACGACCACACTGTTAGCACGACCACACTGTCAGTACGACCACACTGTTAGTACGACCACACTGTCATTACGACCACACTGTTAGTACGACCACACTGTCAGTACGACCACACTGTTAGCACGTCCACACTGTCAGTACGACCACACTGTCAATACGACCACACTTTTAGTACGACCACACTGTTAGTACGACTATACTGCCAGTACGACCACACTGTTAGTACGACCACACTGTTAGTACGACCACACTGTTAGTACGACCACACTGTCAGTACGACCACACTTTTAGCACGACCACACTGTTAGTACGACCACACTGTCAGTACGACCACACTGTCAGTACAACCACACTGTCAGTACGACCACACTTTCAGTACGACCACACTTTTAGTACGACCATACTATTAGTACAACCACACTGTTAGTACGACCACACTGTCAGTACGACCACACTGTCAGTACGACCACACTGTTAGTACGACCACACTGTTAGTACGACCACACTGTCAGTACGACCACACTGTTAGTACAACAACACTGTTAGTACGACCAAACTGTCAGTACGACCACACTGTCAGTACGACCACACTGTCAGTACAACCACACTGTTAGTACAACCACACTGTTAGTACGACCTCACTGTTAGTACGACCACACTGTCAGTACAACCACACTGTTAGTACGACCACATTGTTAGTACGACCACACTGTCAGTACAACCACACTGCTAGTACGACCACACTGTTAGTACGACCACACTGTCAGTACAACCACACTGTCAGTACGACCACACTGTCAGTACAACCACACTGTCAGTACGACCACACTGTTAGTACGACCACACTGTCAGTACAACCACACTGCTAGTACGACCACACTGTTAGTACGACCACACTGTCAGTACAACCACACTGTCAGTACGACCACACTGTCAGTACAACCACACTGTCAGTACAACCACGCTGTTAGTACGACCACACTGTCAGTACAACCACACTGTCAGTACGACCACACTGTTAGTACGACCACACTGTCAGTACAACCACACTGTCAGTCAGTAGACCACACGGCCAGTCAGTAGACCACACTGCCAGTCAGTAGACCACACTGTTAGTACAACCACACTGCCAGTCAGTAGACCACACGGCCAGTCAGTAGACCACACTGTTAGTACAACCACACTGCCAGTCAGTAGACCACACGGCCAGTCAGTAGACCACACTGCCAGTCAGTAGACCACACGGCCAGTCAGTAGACCACACTGGCAGTCAGTAGACCACACTGCCAGTCAGTAGACCACACGGCCAGTCAGTAGACCACACTGGCAGTCAGTAGACCACACTGCTAGTCAGTAGACCACACGGCCAGTCAGTAGACCACACTGGCAGTCAGTAGACCACACTGCCAGTCAGTAGACCACACTGTTAGTACAACCACACTGGCAGTCAGTAGACCACACGACTAGTCAGTAGACCACACTGGCAGTCAGTAGACCACACTGCCAGTCAGTAGGCCACACTGCCAGTCAGTAGATCACACTGCCAGTCAGTAGACCACATACAGTGAGTGTATGTTTTCACTACTGCCGTTAGTACGACCTCACTACCAGTCAGTTTGACCACAGTGGCAGTTGGTACGGCCACAGTGCCAATCAGTACGGGTGCAGGGTACCCTGCAGGGTACACGGGGTGCACACGGCTCACAGTGTGTGCACCACCACACCTGTACCCTCCCTCCCCCCCCCCCCCGCACACGACCCCACATGAGCTGGTCCTGGAACATGTGAGAGTAGACCTGAGCAGCAGCTGAGCGGCGCCCTCCCTGCCCTCCTCCTACAGAGTGCTGGCCGGTGTACGGCGTCACCACCTGCTTCTCCCTGAGGGCGCCCTGGCTCAACACCTCCAGGCCCGTCGTCAAGGCGCCCATGGCACCCGACCACATTGGCACCACCTTCACGCTCTTCACTCGCCTCAACCACACCTTCCCCGCGGTAATCATAGTGAATAGTATTACTAATACTACTAATAATAATAATACTGAACAAATCCACATGAGCCTTGATGAGGGTTCGAATCTACGCGCTGGGTGTTCCCAGACGCGCTCTAGTCAACTGCACCACCACATGGTCAAATAATTGCAACCTGGAGTGCTACAGCACCCACAAGGGTCCTGAGGCTTCCACTGAAGCCTAACCGAGGTTTCACACAAATCCCTCCATGCACTCGGGTTCTGTCCGGGGACTCCGGCACTCGGGGGATTGTGTGAAACTTCGGTTAGGCTTCAGTAGAAGCCTCGGGACCCTCGTGGGTACAGTGGCATTCCAGGTTACAATTATTTGACCATGTGGTGGTGCAGTTGACTAGAGCGCGTCTGGAAACACTCCGCGCGTAGATTCGAACCCTCATCAAGACTCGTGTAGATTTGATTTTTGATGTATCACGTTAATATAGCTTCTCAGTGTAGTAAATAATAATAATAATAATAATAATAATAATAATAATAATAATAATAATAATAATAATAATAATAATAATAATAATAATAATAATAATAATAATAATAATAATAATAATAATAATAATAATAATAATAATAATAATAATAATAATAATAATAATCATTCATGGTAATGTGTTCTCACAGACATAATAACATAGGATAAATACCCACACCTGTGTATGTGTACAATTTATGTAAGGAACCCACACCAAGTGTTTCACACTCCTGAGTGTTTCATCAAGGTCTGAGTGTGTGGTCACGACGAGACTTAATCTCAACGTCTAATCGATTACGACGAGACTTACATAATAATAACAATCTTATTCACAAGACGGTATAATGACATTGTGAGATTACATAACATTATTATTTGTACATTCATGCAGCGCCCCAAACACGCATAGCGTTTCGGACAGGTCTTTAATATAACATATCCGGTAAGATGAAAGGGAACATTGTAGCAAAGTTTTTATATCATCAAATAACTACAATATAAGGTGAGAGAGGTGATTACACTGGTAAAGATATATGTCTTAGGTACTAATATAGGGGAAGTGAGTAGTACAAGATACAGTGTGAGCTTGAAGCACAAGGTAGGAAACTATGAGGATGAAATTAGGTACTTTTTGGTTTTACTTTTGAATAAGACATGGTTGGATATTTTTTTTTAATTCATCAGTTCCAAAGACTGGGCCCTTTTATTTGCATGGAGTGTTTGCACGGATTTCGTCTGACTCTGGGGATATCAAAGATATATTTATTTCTGGTGTGGTGCTCATGGGTTCTGTTACATCTATCAAGGGAAAAGTTTCAAATCAAGATTAGCATTTAGGAACAAGGTTTTGTACATGTAGATAGTCCTATGGTGCAGCTGGAAATACAGTTGTTGTGACAGGGAGAGATGGTTCCTTCTCCCATGAGTGTGGAGCGCGTCTAAGTAACTGGGCCTCCACTCTTCAAACAGAATTGGTTGCCATAATCCTTGCACTCGAGCGCGTATATGAATCCAAAGTTGACACGCTCATTGTAAGTGACTCCTTGTCATCCTTGACTGCCCTCAGCTCCCCAAGGCATAACTGTGGCGTGCTTATCTCTGAAGCTAGATACAGATATAATGAAATAATCAATGATGGAGTCAGAGTTTTGTCTCCTGTGGATTCCTTCCCATATTGGTCTCCGAATGCATGATAGAACTGATGAGTTAGCGAAGACTTTTGCTCGTAAAGAGGGAATTGATTACCAACTTGGACTGCCTTTGAGCAGCCTGAGGGCAGCAATATTCCGGGAACATCAACTAAATTTCGGAGACTTGAGGCAAAGTGAAATTCACACCAGTTGCTCCATCTATCATCATTCTATTATGCAGGAAGTACCGCACGTCTATGGGTCATCCAATAAGGTTAGCAGACTTCTAGATGTTACCACTACTAGGCTTAGGCTCGGCTACAAGTACCTCTGGGAATTTGTAACATCTGCTGATGTAGATTTGACTAAATGTAAACTCTGTCAGCAGACCTATTCGCATACTTTGCGTCATTATATAATGGAATGTGAAAAAATCGTGGAATTTAGAGATAACACCATCAATAGTGTCCAAGAAATGTGTAAGTACTTCATTCATAATGATGTGCTGCCCGAAATCTTGGCGAAGTATCCAAAATTTGCTTACTGAAGGTAATGCTACACATGACTGTAAAGCCGCAGCCCAGTTGGGTGGGTGTGGAGCACATGACTGTAAAGCTGCCGCCCAGTTGGGTGGGTGTGGGGCACATGACTGTAAAGCTGCCGCCCAGTTGGGTGGGTGTGGAGCACATGACTGTAAAGCTGCCGCCCAGTTGGGTGGGTGTGGAGCACATGACTGTAAAGCTGCCGCCCAGTTGGGTGGGTGTGGAGCACATGACTGTAAAGCTGCCGCCCAGTTGAGTGGGTGTGGAGCACATGACTGTAAAGCTGCCGCCCAGTTGGGTGGGTGTGGAGCACATGACTGTAAAGCTGCCGCCCAGTTGAGTGGGTGTGGAGCAAGACTAGTAACTGTGTGACTCACCATAGATGTAAAGTGCCTTGTATAGTGACTGTTGTGAGCCTCTTGTTGAATCACTTGTGACACAAAAGATTATTGATGTGTGTCTTTGTCTGGGTGATTAAATATGTATGTGTATGTATATATACGTATACGTATATAGATGTACATGTATGTATGAGTATGTGTACATGTATGTATAACATTAACAATTTTGTAACTAGCGTCAAAAGATTGTTATTTGCTTAGCTAAACGAACTAGAGGGTTCAGTTCCTGAACCGATTATGTGCCTCTGTAACCCTTTACACCACCGCCCACGGGATGGGTATGGGGTGCATAATAAAGAAAGAAATTGATGTTTAAAAGACTTGGTGTAAATTCTTTATGTATATTTCACAAATACACAAGTGTGTTGTTGTTGTTGTTTTAGATTCAGTAGCACGGGCTATGGTGAGCCCGTAGTGGCCTTACCTGGCACAGCAGATGTGCGTCCAGACACAAGTGTGGGGTTTTATCCCATAAAAAATTAATAATAATAATAATAATAATAATAATAATAATAATAATAATAATAATAATAATAATAATAATAATAATAATAATAATAATAATAATAATAATAATAACAATAATAATAATATTATTATTATTATTATTATTATTACACACGAGTCACACTAATGTGATATACATCAATGAGAACATCCACTGAGGCAGTAGGCATCAGGTTGTATAGCTTTTGTCTGGTCAGTGATGGTAGAGTCTGGGGCTGGCAGTGCCTTGCTCGCCAGTTACAGCCCACCTCACAGATTTTCTCAATAATTATAGTTACAATTGCTCAATTATATTTTCACGATAATTAATTAGCCAACTTAGACATGGTGTCCCAGCTTGGGTCAGGTGTCCCAGCTTGGGTCAGGTGTCCCAGCTTGGGTCAGGTGTCCCAGGTTGGGTCAGGTGTCCCAGCTTGGGTCAGGTGTCCCAGCTTGGGTCAGGTGTCCCAGGTTGGGTCAGGTGTCCCAGCTTGGGTCAGGTGTCCCAGCTTGGGTCAGGTGTCCCAGGTTGGGTCAGGTGTCCCAGCTTGGGTCAGGTGTCCCAGCTTGGGTCAGGTGTCCCAGGTTGGGTCAGGTGTCCCAGGTTGGGTCAGGTGTCCCAGCTTGGGTCAGGTGTCCCAGCTTGGGTCAGGTGTCCCAGCTTGGGTCAGGTGTCCCAGGTTGGGTCAGGTGTCCCAGCTTGGGTCAGGTGTCCCAGCTAGGGGCAGGTGTCCCAGCTTGGGTCAGGTGTCCCAGCTTGGGTCAGGTGTCCCAGCTTGGGTCAGGTGTCCCAGCTTGGGACGGGCGAGCCTTAACCGTGGTGTTGTGGTCACCAGACGCTGGACCCGGGCAGCCTGAACAGTGTGGTCAACGCGCCCTTCATCCCTGGCCGACCCTTCACCGTCATCTCCCACGGGTACCTCTCCTACGGCACCGTCCCCTGGGTTAAGGTAAGTTGTCACTCCTCCCCCAGCCCTCTCCTCCCCACCCCAGCCCTCACCTTCCCCACCCCAGCCCTCACCTTCCCCACCCCAGCCCTCACCTTCCCCACCCCAGCCCTCACCTTCCCCACCCAGCCCTCACCTTCCCCACCCCAGCCATCACCTTCCCCACCCCAGCCCTCACCTTCCCCACCCCAGCCCTCTCCTCCCCACCCCAGCCCTCACCTTCCCCACCCCAGCCCTCACATTCCCCACCCCAGCCCTCACCTTCCCCACCCCAGCCCTCACCTTCCCCACCCCAGCCCTCACCTTCCCCACCCCAGCCCTCACATTCCCCACCCCAGCCTCACCTTCCCCACCCCAGCCCTCACCTTCCCCACCCCAGCCCTCACCTTCCCCACCCCAGCCCTCTCCTCCCCACCCCAGCCCTCACCTTCCCCACCCCAGCCCTCACCTTCCCCACCCCAGCCCTCTCCTCCCCACCCCAGCCCTCACCTTCCCCACCCCAGCCCTCACCTTCCCCACCCCAGCCCTCACCTTCCCCACCCCAGCCCTCTCCTCCCCACCCCAGCCCTCACCTTCCCCACCCCAGCCCACACCTTCCCCACCCCAGCCCTCACCTTCCCCACCCCAGCCCTCACCTTCCCCACCCCAGCCCTCACCTTCCCCACCCCAGCCCTCTCCTCCCCCCCAGCCCACACCTTCCCCACCCCAGCCCTCACCTCCCCCCCAGCCCACACCTTCCCCACCCCAGCCCTCACCTCCCCCACCCCAGCCCTCACCTTCCCCACCCCAGCCCTCACCTTCCCCACCCCAGCCCTCTCCTCCCCCCCAGCCCACACCTTCCCCACCCCAGCCCTCACCTCCCCCCCAGCCCTCACCTTCCCCACCCCAGCCCACACCTTCCCCACCCCAGCCCACACCTTCCCCACCCCAGCCCTCACCTCCCCCACCCCAGCCCTCACCTTCCCCACCCCAGCCCTCTCCTCCCCCCCAGCCCACACCTTCCCCACCCCAGCCCTCACCTCCCCCACCCCAGCCCTCACCTTCCCCACCCCAGCCCTCTCCTCCCCCCCAGCCCACACCTTCCCCACCCCAGCCCTCACCTTCCCCACCCCAGCCCTCTCCTCCCCCCCAGCCCTCACCTTCCCCACCCCAGCCCTCACCTCCCCCACCCCAGCCCTCACCTTCCCCACCCCAGCCCTCTCCTCCCCCCCAGCCCACACCTTCCCCACCCCAGCCCTCACCTCCCCCACCCCAGCCCTCACATTCCCCACCCCAGCCCTCACCTTCCCCACCCCAGCCCTCACATTCCCCACCCCAGCCCTCACCTTCCCCAGCCCTCACCTTCCCCACCCCAGCCCTCACCTTCCTCACCCAGCCCTCACCTTCCCCACCCCAGCCCTCACCTTCCCCTCCCCAGCCCTCTCCGCCCCACCCCAGCCCTCTCCGCCCCACCAAGCTCACCAAATAATGCATCTCTGTATGCGACATTCCAACAGCACAAAGCGAGCGTAATCGTTACTCTTTAGATAATGGCAGTGGATGCTCTAAGATACGAGAGGCTTAAGATAGGGCGAGTCAACTACTCTTAAGATAAGAGCAGTGACTACTCCGTGATAAGAGAGCTTTAAGACAGGGCGGGACCGCCTCCACGACCTATGGTACAAAGGTGCAGGGAGCAAAGGTCCTACATCACTACCTGGTCGTCGCCTGAACAATGAATAAGATCTTCAACGTGTATCGGGCAGCATAGTTTTATCAACGCCTTTGTACACATGTCTTGCTAAATAACTATCTAACATTCAACCCCCCTGTAACATATTTTGAAATTAAGATTCAAACTCATAGATGGATCCTTAAAATAATTTTAACCTCAAATATTGCGTCTGAAAAGATTTAAACTCGGAAGTAAATGCTAGACGGTATTTAATGTTATAAAATATTATGAGAAGAGCTTATATAGACAGCGATACACATATAGTGTGGATGTGTAATGTAATCCTTTGTGTTGTCTCCCGACGCAGATGCTGACGGGGGAGCTGCTGCGGGCCAGCGACCAGAACGTTATAGTGGTGGAGTGGAGCGTCGGGGCCCGGCCGCCCTACACCCAGGCGGTGGCTAACATCAGGATGGTGGGAGCCCAGCTCGCCTACCTCATACACTCCCTCAATGTGCGTCGTATGTGTGTTTGTGTGTGTGTGTCATATGTGTGTGTTTTTGGCAGTCTGCCCACCCTTCCCTGTCCTGCCTTATTCTTGTTACTTTATCATAAAATTCTTGAAGGTTTCTTAGGCATGATTTCTCTTCCCTGAACCCTTGTTGGTGTTTGTTTACAAACCTAATCTTCTCCAGGTGCTCAACAAGTCTTAGCATGATAATTCTTTCAAGTATTTTGCCACATATGGCAAAATCTTACTAAAGCGACCATACGAGTCATAAATACTCATACTCCGCCCAAGTAAAACAGAAACAAGCAACACTTAGTGGGCCAGCCAGAGGCTTAGGGCCCGCGCAGGAATATCCCTGCAAAAAAAAAGTATTTTGCAGGGGATGCTTGTCAGTGATACGGGTCTGTAGTTAAGTGCCTCCTCCCTATCTCCTTTCTTGAAAATAGGTACCATATTTGCCTTCTTCCAGCAACTGGGCAATTCTCCCGACATAAGTGACTCATTAAAAATTCTTGCCAGAGGCACGCTGAGGGCCTGCGCTGCCTCTTTTAGTATCCACGGTGATACTTTGTCTGGTCCAACTGCTTTAGTTGCATCCAGTGTTGTCAACTGTTTCATTACCTCCTCTGCTGTCACCTCTATATCTGATAGTCTTTCATCTAGGGTAATCTCTTCTAACAATGGGAGCTGCTCAGGCTCGGTTGTGAATACTCCATGGAAACTGGCATTCAGTGACTCTCAGATTTCCTTGTCACTTTCCTATATAACCCCTCTGTTTTCCTTAGTCTTGTCACTTGGTCGTTCACCGACATTTTTCTACTTATATGACTGTGTAGTAATTTCGGTTGCTTTTTCGCTTTGATCGCAATATCGTTCTCATAATGTCTTTCCGGTACTCTTCTTTTGTTAATGTAATTGTTCCTAGCTCTGTTGCATCTGATCCTGTTGTCCTCTGTCCTTTGTCTTCTGTACTTCCTCCACTCCCGCCTGCTTCTCATTTTTGCTTCCTGACACTGTCTATTAAAACATGGGTTATTATATTCCCTCCTGCTTTTTTCCTTTACTGTTGGTATAAAACTATCTTCGGCCTCCTGGCATTTCCGTATGACTAGGTCCATCATATCTTAGACTGTTTGTCCTCTAAATTCTTCCTCCCACTGCACTTCTCGCAGATAGTCCCTTATCCTCCTGTAGTCCCTTTTTCTGTAGTTAACTCTACCTTCCCAGACCTCTTGTCCCGTGATGACAATTTTAAGTTCCATCATGTAGTTAAAGACTAGGACACAATGGTCGCTGGCTCCTAATGGTATTTCATGTTCCCAATTCTCGATGTCTTCAACGTTCTGGGTGATAATCAGGTCTAATAGGCTCGGTGTATCCCCACCTCTTTCCCTTGTGTCTTTCATCACATGCTGTGTTTGGAAATTTCTGTCCATAACATCCACTAACTTTGCTCCCCACATTTCCTCCCCTCCCTGTATGCGTGTGTGTGTGTATGTGTGTTTTAGTAAGTCAAAATGTAGAAAAAAACACGTCAAAGTAATCCAAACAATGAAACCTTCCGTACACTATTGCATAAACACCGTTGATTTCAATCAGCCACGCACTACAAGACTGATCGACTACATCCTTCATTTTGCAGAAATTTGCCGACGTACCCATCTCGTCTTTCCACCTGATCGGCCACAGTTTGGGGTCCCACTTGAGCGGACACACAGGCACCTACCTGAAGGAGATCTACGGCCTCCAGCTGCCCAGGATCACGGCCCTGGACCCCGCGGAGCCCTACTTCAACGACACTCACACCATCACACGGCTCGACCCCTCTGACGCGTCCTTCGTCGACGTTATCCACACCGACGACTCGCCCATTCTTGGCTTTCCTCTCAGTGAGTTGTTGAGGTTTGGACTTTCATAGCGAAGTGTTGTTGTCTTCATCACGTGCGTGTCCTCAGGCACTCCCTTGAACGTGTCCCTCAGTGCTTACGACCTCGGAGAATCTTTAATGAGATTTGATCTTTCACCTCGGTGACTTCAATAGTGTCTGATGCCTTCCCTTCGGAATGTTCTCCAGTAACACCTTGCGTTATCTAGTTTTCCCTTTAGATTGTTCTTTACCCCAGAACCTCCATAAGTTTTACCCTCCATTACCTTGTGCACATTGTATTAAGTTAGTAGTTATTTGCCTTACTTAAGCCTCATATTTACCCCCATCATTGACTTGAAGAGTTCACCAGTAGTGCTTAACCCATTCCTTCGTCTTGTTCATCCTGTACAACTGTACAACAATAAATCTTTGTCTCACATCATGTACAAATAAAATCTGAAAACTCTACCAAACAAACAAAAGAATTACGATTTGAAATTGTTCTTAACACTTAAAAATGTGAAACTCGTAATGCTTAAAATATTTATAATAGTTAAAATGTAAAATTAAAACCTATACTGAGCTCACCGGGATATACTGTGGGTGTAGTATACTGAGCTCACCGGGATATACTGTGAGTGTAGCATACTGAGCTCACCGGGATATACTGTGGGTGTAGTATACTGAGCTCACCGGGATATACTGTGGGTGTAGTATACTGAGCTCACCGGGATATACTGTGGGTGTAGTATACTGAGCTCACCGGGATATACTGTGGGTGTAGTATACTGAGCTCACCGGAATATACTGTGGTGGTGGTAGTATACTTTTCTCACCGGGATATACTGTGAGTGTAGTATACTGAGCTCACCGGGATATACTGTGGGTGTAGTATACTGAGCTCACCGGGATATACTGTGAGTGTAGTATACTGAGCTCACCGGGATATACTGTGAGTGTAGTATACTGAGCTCACCGGGATATACTGTGGGTGTAGTATACTGAGCTCACCGGGATATACTGTGAGTGTAGTATACTGAGCTCACCGGGATATACTGTGGGTGTAGTATACTGAGCTCACCGGGATATACTGTGGGTGTAGTATACTGAGCTCACCGGGATATACTGTGGGTGTAGTATACTGAGCTCACCGGGATATACTGTGAGTGTAGTATACTGAGCTCACCGGGATATACTGTGGGTGTAGTATACTGAGCTCACCGGGATATACTGTTGGTGTAGTATACTGAGCTCACCGGGATGTACTGTGGGTGTAGTATACTGAGCTCACTGTGGTGTAGTATACTGATCTCACCGGGATATACTGTGGTGTAGTATACTGAGCTCACCGGGATATACTGTGGGTGTAGTATACTGAGCTCACCGGGATATACTGTGGGTGTAGTATACTGAGCTCACCGGGATATACTGTGGGTGTAGTATACTGAGCTCACCGGGATGTATACTACTGTGGTGGGTGTAGTA
>NW_025553809.1:0-27634 GCF_020424385.1 Procambarus clarkii
AGCAAAGGTGGACTTGCCCAAGTTGATGCCGAGGCCGGCTGTCAGGAGCTTGGCGAACAATAGTTGCAGCTAGTGCAGATGTTCGTTCCAGGTGTTAGTTGCCACAACGATATCATCCAAGAAGGCGTAGGTGTTATCTGAGCCCTGGATGACGCGGTTGACAGCTCGCTGGAAGGTGGCAGGGTCATTACATAATCCAAATGGAAGGCGTTCATATCTGTAAAGACCAAAGGAGTGGTAAAGGCAGATATTTCCTTAGCTCGCTCTGTCAAACATACTTTGGAGTATCCCTTGAGCAAGTCTAGTTGGGATAAATACCGAGCATTACCAATGGCGTCAAGGATGTCATCTATTCTAGGTAATAGGTAAGCATCCTTGACAGTCACAAGATTCAATTTCCTGTAGTCGGTACACAGCCTCACTTTACCGTGCGGTTTCGGCACCAAGATGCAGGGTGAGGCCCAAGGGGACTCACAAGGGGTGGCCAGCCCATGATCCAGGAGGTACTGTACCTCAGCACGCAAAACTTCCTTTTTGCTCGGGCTGATTCGGTAGAAAGGTTGACGAATCGGCCGGGTGTCAGAGAGTAGCTGGATGTCGTGCTGAACCGCATTACACTCTTGTGGATCATCGCTGAATATCTGATGTTCCATGAAGATTCTGATGAAAGGAGCACTATTACAGTCCTGGAAATATTTATGAAGATCAGATAGGATTTCCGAGTTGGAAGCACTGACTCAGAGTTAGTGCTTTCGGGAGGAGAAGCAGGGAAGGTCTCAATGTGGAAGTATGGACCTTGAAATGTGGATAATGATACTAACACAGTTGGGAAAGTTCCTTGATACTGCTTCAGGAGGTTGATGTGGCACACCTGGGTCTTCCGCCGTCTATCTGGAGTCTCAAGAACGTAGTTGTGGTTGTTTCTGAACTCCTTGATGCGGTATGGTCCTGAAAACTTGTTTTGCAATGGAGAACCTGGGATCGGAAAATATGCTAGAACGAAGTCTCCTGGTTGAAATTTCCTAAGTTTACTGTGCTGGTAAAAATGAGTCTTCACTTTATCTTGAGCTGTTAACAAATTGGTGTTGGAAAATTTATCACTCTCGAGAGTGTGCTTTAAGTTTTGAAGAAACTGGGGCACATTCAGAGGGTCACTGAAGGTGGCATTACGTAGAGAGTCTTCGAAAGCTTCAAGAGGAGTACGGCACTTACGTCCGTAGAGCATCTCATAAGGAGACACTCCTAGAAACTCATTTGGTAGACTTCTGAAAATGCACATGATAAGGTCAAGTTGTTTATCCCAGTCTTTCATAGTTTCATTGCAAAATTTCTTAAGGAGTGCTTTAACAGTCTGATGACTATGTTCAAGAGAACCCTGTGAAGCAGGATGATAGGGGCTGGACAATACCTGTGTGATGTTGAATTCTTCCAGTGTCTTCTTGAAGAGATCACTGGTGAAGTTGGTGCCACAGTCACTTTGAACCTTTCTTGGAAATCCATACTGGGTGAAGATCTCCATTAGTTGTTTCACCACAGTAGCAGCCATAATGTTCTTTATGGGAACTGCTATGGGGAATCTGGTGGTAGGACACAGGATAGTTAATATATAGGCGTTGCCAGAACTGGTCCGGGGTAAAGGACCAACACAGTCTATGATGAGCCTGTGGAAAGGTTCCGCAGGCACCTGGATAGGAGTTAATGGAGCCTGGGGAATAGAGATGTTAGGTTTCCCTGCCAATTGACATATATAACACTGTTGCACGTAACTTTTGACATCTTTAACCAT
Organism: Procambarus clarkii; assembly: GCF_020424385.1. NCBI lineage: Eukaryota > Metazoa > Arthropoda > Malacostraca > Decapoda > Cambaridae > Procambarus > Procambarus clarkii. The sequence goes on from NW_025553809.1 coordinate 1,787, forward strand.
ACCTGGCCAGTAGTAGTCTTGTCTGATTCCGTGATAGGTTTTGTTAAAACCATAGTGAGAAAGTGCTCCGTGGGCCAGATGTAGAATATCGGGCCGTAGGCTGGTGGGAACCACTAGTTGTTCTACATTTGCCAAATCGTCATCCTCCGTCAGCTTACTGGGTCTGTACCTGCGGTAGAGCAACTGATTCTCTAAGAAGAACCAAGGGATACTGTCAGGTTGAGTCTCAGCCTGGAAGAATAATGGTGTTAATGAAGGATCCTCCCGCCGTAACTTACGGAACACCAACCTAGTAAGATTCGGTGGTAGGTTCTGATGGTCTTGAGGGTCAGTGGTTGCAGTAGTCGGCTGGTTGCGGGCGTGCAGCTTGTGCACGGGTGGTCACCAAAACTGCAGGAGAAACTTCATCACTTTCTTGTGCCTCTGCTGGAACATACTTTAAGATGGGGTTGTCCACTACAGAGTCACATACCTGGGGTTTGTCCATGATGGTCAGGTTGGAAGGTTGCAGATCTTAGGCCAAGTCATTGCCCAGGGGAAGTTGCACTCCAAACATGGGAAAAGGCTCTTCTCTGAAGGCGACTTGAACTTCACCGGTCACGAAAGGACAATCCAGGTGGACTCTGGCGAGTGGATACGGAGTGGTAGCAGTGAGGTCAGTGATAAGGACGGTTTTCCCGGTGTAGGTGATGTTAGGCACAACCGATTTCAGTATTATTGACTGAATTGCCGCTGTGTCCCTCAAGATCTTCAATTTGAAACGTCCCTTCGAATCTGTACTGTTGACAGAGACAGTTATAGGATACAGGTGTTTGCTGAAGAGAGAAAGATCATTAACATGAACACTAACATTCATCACAGGCTTACTGGGCTTTGGAGGATTCGGTTTGGGTTTTGGAGTTTCACTAGAGCCTTTGTATTGGTCTCTTCCATATACGGTATGTCCATAGACCTTGCAATACCTACAATACAGTTGAGAGGTAGTTTGATTAGTATTCACTTTGTCGTAATCAGACCAAGATTTCTTACTGGAAGATGACTCAGTCGGTACCTTGTGTATAAGATTATAGGTATAAGCCGACTTAGCGCATCTGATGTAGTCGGTTTCTTATCCGCTAAATAAAGACGGATGGGAGCAGGAATACGTCGAAAGAGTTCTTCGACCAAAATTAGGTTGACAAGTTCTGAAAAGGTAGAAACATGGGCTGCTTCCAGCCATTTCATAAAATATCTTCTTTGTATTGGCAAATTCTAGAAAGGAGGTACTACTTGCCTTTATATAATCTCAGAATTTTCGTCTGTAGCTTTCGGTGGAGAGAAGGTAGGCGTCCAGAACGGCTTGCTTTAGGGTCTGGTAGTCATTCTCCGACGCTAAGGTACTGAAAGTAATTCGCAGCTCTGTGAGATGTACTCGGAGAAGTGTAGACCAATGATCTTCAGGCCATTTAAGTTTGTCAGCTACGACCTCAAAAGTAGTAAAAAATACATCGACTTCTGACTCGATGAATGGTGGCATTAACTTACTTGCGTGGGAGATGTTAAAGCTTACCAGAAGACTGGCTGTAGCTTGTTGGCGATGAGTATGGTGCGTTTCCAAGTTGAGTTCTTGTCGACGATATTCTAAAACACTCTCAGCTTGCCGTTTATCGTGCTCACGTTGCATCTCCAGGTGAAGTTTTCTTGCTTCAAGTGTTACGGCCCTCTCGGGTCGCAACCGGGTTCTTTCTCTGATGTTGTTAGAGGTAGGGTATCCGGCCCCAAGCTAGTAATGGCTTTCAAGGGATGTGATCCGTAACGCAAGTAAATTAAAGGGGAAGGGAAATAAAGGCAAAAACTTAATAATATAATTATTACCGTCACCATAAATAATATATAAAAGGTTACACGGGGGGGGGGTATAAACACTATTATGTACAACGTAGTCTTCTTCTGAAGACTCTGGAGTGTTCACGGTGCTCAACGATGCTAAGCTCTTGGTCCTCTTGTGGCCTCACGACGAATCCTTCGATTCTCTTGAGTCTACCCTGGCCACAGGCCAGCCAAATCACAGTTCCACTGGGGGCACCGTCGTGGAGGCCTTCAACCACAAATCCAGCCTGTAGCTGGCAGGTTCCAATCAGCAACGCTGGTTAGGCCACTCCACGATCGATACTAAGGTAGCGAGCCCTAGTCAGGAGCCTCGTGTGATCCCACAGGTCACTCTCCTCACCACAACACCCCAGTGGTTAAGCGTCTCCACCAGTCAGTCCCGGGTATGACAATCCCTCAACTGCCACGTCACAGGCAGGCTAACACCACAGTGTTCATCCGGGGGGTGACTCACAGCTGCTGCAGCAAATACTTGGAGACAAGACGGCTGCCTTGGGTAGACTGATCCAACTTCCATTACAGCAGTCCCAGGTCGACTCTGTAATCAGACACGTCATCAGTAATAGGGACACTCTAGGGCACCTCACTTACAGGCTTAGACACAAACGCCCACCTATCCACTCCATAGATGGCGTTGCTGTCTAAGCGCCACCTCACCAGAGGTCAGCAGCGGCTGTGTTATGAGCTGATCAGGACGGGAAACTAGCCCTTGTGGCTGGTATTTCCTGTCCTCACTTGATGGCGCCGTCCATTTGGAGGGGGTTTCGGGAGCTGACCCACAGATGGCGTGGTCGTCACTGCTCCGTGCTCGGACGCTGGGCTCGGGTCCGTAACACCTCCCCACCAAAAGGAATTTGGTTTGGGGTTCTATAAAGAGAAACACAAACCAAATTAGTACGGGGACACAACTCCAAATGGACTCACGTACACTATAAACTGGAATGGCGAGGCTGTCTTGTCCACAGAACTGTCCTACTGGGAAACTCTGGCACAAAGGAAACTTGAAGATGGAAGGCAATGACCTGCCTGATGTAATCTTCCACACCTCCACTGAGATGTCAAGCAGGGGCATAATCTCACGTCTCTCGAGTAAGGATTGGTGTAGACACGATCTGGGGCGACTCGACACTTCCCTGTGTCGTGGCACCGATGATGGCTGGTTACAGACGGCATTTCTAGTACCGGTCCGGTAGTCCTTCAGGGAGACGGGAACCTGGAATACAGGGGTCTGATAATTTAGAGTGACAGCGATAGTTAAATCAGTACTCACAGCATACTCCTCTACTAGGCCCACACCTAGTCCCAACAGGGCTGCTTGTACATCGAGGATGGCATTCGCTCTGCCACCGTCAGGTCGACCAACGTTCCGCATAACGCTGCATCCAGGCTCAGCAATCATGCAGGGGGTGTCAACCTGTCGGAAACAGTCACTCATAATATCATATCTCGCACCTCCTGTATCTACCATCACCTTCCAGGTCCCTCCTTTGACTGCAACACTCACAGTGCACGTCTCTAATCCCTGGGATCTCTTCACGATGTTCAAGGAAGCCATCATCTGTCGGGTCGTACACTGGTCCTTACTGAGAACACACACGAGAACAAAACAAAATACCGCTAGGAAACATTTGGTTAACTGAGGGATAAGTTTCATGAGCCTGAAATGTCCATAGCCAGCTATATCCATTAGCCTGGTTTGGACCGAAGAGGGCTCTAGAACCTTCACACATACCTCACATACCTCCGACGTCTGGGGAATCTCTGGCCGGTTCAATGAACGCTGTACCTTGCCATACCGCAAGTACTCATCCGCCTTCGCTCCAGACTCTTTGGTATCCGTGGGTGCTTGCACACGAGGCCTCTCTTCATGCTCAGTCGCTTCTGCCATCGTAACTTCATGTTCCTCGTCGGGAGAAGAATCAGGAGACTCTGCTATAATGCTGTCGATCTGCGGGTGAGAGGACAAATTAAACATATTATTTAATTCCGGGTCTGTCTGTACCTGGATATTACCACTGCCTGCTGTTACCTCAGACCTTGCTGTTCCGGCTGACTCGTCCGTGACCTTGGGAAGATTGTTGCTCCAATCTGTCACCAAGTCGTTGGCTAGTACCACGTCAATCCCAGCTATAGGTAGGGTATCGACTACTGCCAACGCACATGTGCCGCTGAAGTAAGGCGAGTCGAGATGTACCGGCACTAAGGGGGCGATGTACTGCGTCCTCGGAAACCCAACCAGGATAACCTTTTATCTCCCATCCACACTCACTCCCTCGGGTAACGAGCTACTCACGATCAGGGACTGGGCTGCTCCACTATCTCTGAGCACTACAACTGATCTACCAGTATGATCACTCGTTACATACCCGCTTGAAGTGTGAGGGGAAAACAATCTTGGTCCTTCCTGCGTAGTCGTAGACTGGCTTCCTGCTGGTGGTGTCACACAGCTCATCAACATCACCTCCCTACGAGCGCCGTTACCTCTTCTGCCTCGGCACATAGCAGCTACATGCCCTTTCTGCCCACAAGTCCAGCACACCATATTCCTCCTCGGACTCCGGTGTTTCGGACTGTTAGGACTAGTCCTTCGAGGGCTACTTGGGGGCGTCTTCTCAGCGCTTCGTGGGACGGGTCTCTCCTCTTCCTGATGAGGTTTGTCAAACCGGCGTGGGTAATTCCTCGGGACGTACTTAGCAGAAGGCCTATGAGTCAGGATGTATTCCTCAGCCATGGTGGCTGCCACACTCAAGGTCTCCACCTGCTGCTCCTCTAAGTACGTCTTCAGATCTCCAGACAGACAGTCTTTGAAGTCCTCTAACAGTATGAGCTGCTCGAGGTCTTCTTTGGTCTCCACCTTCCGAGAGGCACACCATTCCTGGAAAAGTCGCTCCTTTATAGTGGCGAATTTGGTGAAAGTGTGCTCTGAGGTCTTTTTCAGGTTCCTGAACTTCTGCCTGTAAGCCTCAGGTACCAATTGGTATGCCATGAGCACGACCTTCTTCACCTTGTCATAATCGCCGGAGTCGTCAAGGGACAACGTGGAGTAGGCGATTTGGGCCTTCCCAGTCAAGACTGACTGTATCATGATGGCCCAATTCTCCCTTGGCCACTCCAAAGAGGCAGCGACTTTCTCGAAGGCCGCGAAGAACTTCGACACTTCCTTCTCATTGAATTTTGGGACCATTTTGATGTTCCTTACCGGATCGAAAATACTTGTTTCCGTCGTTTGCCTCCGACCACCGCCTAACCGCAATACTTCTAGCTCATGTTGTCTCTCTTTTTCTTTTTCTTCTCTCTCTCGCTCTTCTCTTTCTCGTTTCTCTTTCTCGTTCTCTCTCTCTTTCTCGTTTCTCTTCTCTTTCTCGTCTTCTCTTCTCTCGTTTCTCTTCTCTCTCTCGCTCTTCTCTTTCTCGTTTCTCTCTCTCTTTCTCGCTCTTTCTCGTTCTCTTTCTCTTTCTTCTCTCTCTCTTTCTCTTTCTCTTTCTTCTTTCCTTTCTTCTAATTCTAAACGCCTCATCGCCATTTCTTTTTCTTTTAATTCTCGTTCTATTTCTAACTTCTTCCATTCTATCTCACGATTTATTTCTAAGGCACGCATTTTGACTGTAAGTAAACTTATATTCAGCTCACCTGCATCACTGTCAATGTCACTGCCTTTATCTTCCTTTTCAGTGGAAGCTATTTCCTCACCTTCTTTTGTACCTTGTGCCTCACTTTCCTGTTTCTCTTCGGCCTTCAAATGCCGGTGAACCTTGGACAAGATCTCCACACGGGAATCACTGGCACGTATCTTGATCTCCAGGTAGGCACTTACCAGTACGAGTTCCTGTTTGCCCAGATATTTCAATCTGGCAAGACAGTCCTCCCTGTTCAGAAAAGCCTGAACATCGTCCAGATCGTCGATGGTCGCTTTTTCTGCCATTGTCAGATGGAACACTAGCACTTAACACACCGCTTCACTTTAGCACTTAACGCACCGAGCACTGTTCTACGTCAATATTGCACTTTATCGCACCAAACACTGCACTTGCCAATATTGCACGTAATTACTCCGGGCACCGCACTACACAATATTGCACTTAATCACAGCGAGCACTTCGCTCTACAATATTGCACTGAATCACTCTGAGCACCGCACTACACAATATTGCACTTAATCACAGCGAGCACCGCACTGCACAATATTGCACTTAGTCACTCCGAGCACCGCACAGGACGTATAACGTCCTAATAGTCACACACAGGGGGAATTATTTACAGGGATTACGCCACTTCACCACCCCTGTCAAACATACTTGACAAGGGGTCGGATCCCGCTGGGGATGCCAATTATGTTACGGCCCTCTCGGGTCGCAACCGGGTTCTTTCTCTGATGTTGTTAGAGGTAGGGTATCCGGCCCCAAGCTAATAGTGGCTTTCAAGGGATGTGATCCGTAACGCAAGTAAATTAAAGGGGAAGGGAAATAAAGGCAAAAACTTAATAATATAATTATTACCGTCACCATAAATAATATATAAAAGGTTACACAGGGGGGGGGGTTAAACACTATTATATACAACGTAGTCTTCTTCTGAAGACTCTGGAGTGTTCACGGTGCTCAACGATGCTAAGCTCTTGGTCCTCTTGTGGCCTCACGACGAATCCTTCGATTCTCTTGAGTCTACCCTGGCCACAGGCCAGCCAAATCACAGTTCCACTGGGGGCACCGTCGTGGAGGCCTTCAACCACAAATCCAGCCTGTAGCTGGCAGGTTCCAATCAGCAACGCTGGTTAGGCCACTCCACGATCGATACTAAGGTAGCGAAGCCCTAGTCAGGAGCCTCGTGTGATCCCACAGGTCACTCTCCTCACCACAACACCCCAGTGGTTAAGCGTCTCCACCAGTCAGTCCCGGGTACGACAATCCCTCAACTGCCACGTCACAGGCAGGCTAACACCACAGTGTTCATCCGGGGGGCGACTCACAGCTGCTGCAGCAAATACTTGGAGACAAGACGGCTGCCTTGGGTAGACTGATCCAACTTCCATTACAGCAGTCCCAGGTCGACTCTGTAATCAGACACGTCATCAGTAATAGGGACACTCTAGGGCACCTCACTTACCGGCTTAGACACAAACGCCCGACCTATCCACTCCATAGATGGCGTTGCTGTCTAAGCTCCACCTCACCAGAGGTCAGCAGCGGCTGTGTTATGAGCTGATCACGGACTTGTGGGGAAACTAGCCCTTGTGGCTGGTATTTCCTGTCCTCACTCCCGAAGATGGCGCCGTCCATTTGGAGGGGGTTTCGGGAGCTGACCCACAGATGGCGTGGTCGTCACTGCTCCGTGCTCGGACGCTGGGCTCGGGTCCGTAACATTAATTTACTTTAAACACAAATAAAAAGAAAGACAAGTCTCATGGCAATGTACAGTGCAATAAAAAAACAGAGATAAATGCAAGAACACAATATAAAATAAAATAGTGGTTACGTTAGACAAAATAGTAAATGGTGCTGAGAATATTAGCTTTGGCTGAGACCTCCCTTAGTATACACAGCCAGAGAGCTTAGTATGCCAGAGAGAGATGTCAGCTCTTAGAGCACTAGGATATTCTGAAGTATACAGCTCGTGCATGTTTATTTATAAGGGGGGTGTAGATGGCGCTGTCGTCGAGGACAGTCGTCGATCCACCAATCGGGAAGAGCGCTGGCTTGGAGTGGTAGTTTGATGGTTGACGACGGTAGCGAGCCGGCAGGAGGGAGTGTGGGGTGGAGCGAGTTTAGGGTACGTTTTACCCCCAGGTGAAAACGTTTTGTGCTACTGGTATACGTATCTTGAAGGTAGCATCTTATTGTTGTATATATATGAGTAACTTTATGTAGGGAAGAGCAGGCTCAATCTCTCTTGAAAGAGATTACCGTCACAACTCTCCCCCGAAGCCAGCTCTTTCGGGTTAAGTTACTTCTTCAGATGGTAGAGTGGTATGTGTAGCTGCCTCTACCTCATAGACTATGGAGAAGGCGTCTGCTATGATGTCAGAACCCTTGATGTAGAAGACCTCCAGGTTGAAATTCTGCAGATACAAAGCCCAGCGTAGAAGACGTTGATTGTTGAATTGGGCTTGCTACAAGAAGCGTAGGGGATTGTGGTCCGAGTAGATGGTGGTAGACCGATTACCTTGTAGGTAAGATTCAAAGTGTTGTAAGTTCAGGACGATGGAGAGGAGTTCCTTTTCGATAGTGCTGTAGTTATTCTGGTGAGGCTTCAACTTGTAGCTGTAGTAGCTAACAGGAAGAACCTCCTCGCCTCGTTGTTGCATCAGGAGGCCCCCGATGCCGGTACCACTTGCGTCGACATGGAGGATGAAAGGCTTCGTGATATCTGGCGAGGCGAGATTGGGATTAGAACAGAGCAGAGATTTAGTGGTTCAAAAGCAATGATTTGTTGAATGGTCCAATGATACCGTTGCTTGGGGCTGGTTAGAGTGATCAATGGTGTTGCTACTGTACTAAAATTCTTCACAAAACTACAAAACAACGGAGGAGGCAAGACCAAGGAAGCGCAGGAGCTGCTTCCACTTTTTCTGTAATTTTACCCCCATACTGGCATTTTATTTGATATAGATAAATCGATATTCAGGGGATGTGGCACATGTCCCATTTTATCTGAGAAGTTACAAATCCAATTTTCTTTTAATGATTCTCTTAGTAAAATTAGGGGTTAGTAAGATTAGTAATTTCCTAACTTAATGGCATTTGCTTAACCTGTTAAGTGTTAGTATTTAGTGTAGAAATTTCCGACATAATTCCAGGGGGGGGGAGAAACACTGGTTGGAGTCCACTGTTTTGGACTGTCGAACACTTCATTGCTCTCCATCAAAATTATAGTTTAGTTTAAGTTTCAATTTGCAGTGTTGTGCAGCAGTCCTCTCTGGATGCGAGACTAGTGGTGCCCTTGCACTTTACTTTCACTATTCTCAAGATACTTTGGCTGTCTGGATGGATAGATACTATATGGCCTAGAGGGTACTCTGAACGTTGACCGTCACTGTCCACCAGAACAACATCACCAGGTTTTAAGTGAATTTTATTCTAGTGGTTGTTTGCCATTGAGTGATACTCTCTCTGAGCAGTTAGGTATTCTCGAGTCCAAACGTCATTCCACGACTTATGACTCTTGACAGATGAGAGACAGTTGTTAGACTCTTGACTACTAAGATCTTGACAGATGTTAGCAGCTTTGATCCATGTCACACTCTCTGATATACGGAGGATCTTCTGGTCGCTCGTCTGTGAGGGGACATTATAGGGTTAAGAAGTCCTCCATACATCCGATGAGATAGACTTAATGGCTCACTTTGTGAGTGATCATCACAGAGTTAAGTCAGTGATCTGTTATTGACCCGAGATTCAGTTTCTCTGACAAAGATGTTGTCCACAGGAGTTCCTGTAGATCAATCTATTGGCAGTAAAGAGGTTTCCTTAGACAGCGTTTCACTGTTCCCACTATCCACTCATAGAAGCGTCTGTGCAACGGTGGTCTGGGTTGGGGTATAAACTTCCAGTGGCACTGTCCTTGGCATATGGCAGTGCGTACTACTGGGTGATCCAATCTTCTCTCAGACATGCTTCCACTGCCACTAAGTTGGACCCATTGTCTGAGATCGTCAACTTGTTGCAAGATCGATGGGCTGGAAACCTGCAGCAAGCTTGAATGAATGACTCTGCACTCATGTCGTGGGGTCACTTCTAGGTATACTCCTCTTGTTGTGGCTCAAGGGAAACGGCAGATGTAAGCCTACACCAGTACTTTATCTTTAGTGATAGTTAATGTTATGGCTCCTATGTAGTTTACACCATGAGTCTCAAAAGGACGAAAGTGGACAGCTCGATCCCTAAGTAATGGTGGAGGTCTTGGATAAGGACAAACTCAAGCATCGTACCTCCGGCAGACAATGCAGGATTTTAATATGGACTTTAGTCTGGTGATCTTGAGGAAGCCAGAACTGTTGTCTCAAGGAGGTGAGGGGTATCTAGTACCCCACTAGGTAGAGTGTAGGGTTTGTATTTATGTAACACAATTAGACTGTATACTCTGTGGTTACAGGGGAGAAACATTGGATGTTTCATTTCTAAATCTATTTGGGCCTGCTGTAAGCGACCCCTGCACCTTAAAATAAAATAGTTGTCTGAGTCAGCCCAGAGACCCAGATCTTTAATAGCCTTCTCAGGGACGTTTCCAAAATCCCTCCTGTAAGATTCGTTTTGGGAACTTTTGACCTAGTATTTTAGGGCACTATGGTAGTGATATTTGATTTCTATTTTGTTTACGAAATCAATTACCCTATGTGTGACACCTAATAGTTTATTAGGATCACAGTACTAATTAGGATCAATCACCAAAGTTCGTGTTGGTTCTGGGGTCTCAGTGGGAGTAGTGACATTGGTCACAATGTCATGACTTGTGGCTTTTGTTTAGGCCACTGGTCACTGACTAGACACTGAGGTCCATTAAACCACATCTCGGCTATGGCTAATTGCCTTAAACACTTTCTCTCTTCCAGAGCTAGCGTTCCACCTTTCCTAGTGGTTTTGGATGTTCCATGGGAGTGCGCGGTAATACTGAAAAGAGTACACTCTTTTCAACTTTGTCACCTTAATTCTCGTCCTAGGTTTTTAAATTTTGTATCAATGTGTTCGCAATAAAATGCTCTACAGGATTAAAAGCATATACACTCCAAAAGCCTGGCTTACCACCCACAGCAAGCAGAGAAAGTGAGAGTGAGTTACCCGGGAGTGGGCAAGAGTGAAAAATGTGTACACTCTTTTCACTCTGGTCACCTCAATTTTCGTCCTAGGTCTTTCATTTTGGTATCAATGAGTTCGCAATAGAATTTTCAACAGGAGTATATGCATATAATGTTAAAAACCGTGACACACTCCACCCGCCGACATGATGAAAGAAAGCCACGGTTACCCAAAAAAGAGTGGGGAGGTGTGCCCGGCCTTCCATTAGAGTGTGGTAATACTGAAAAGTGTATACTCTTTTCAACTTTGTCATCTCAATTCTCGTCCTAGGTTTTTCAATTTGATATCAATGTGTTCGGAATATAATTCTCTGCGCGTTTAAATACATATCAAATCCGAAAGCCCAGCGTACCACCTGCACAAAACAGAGAAAGTGAGAGCGTGTTACCCGGGAGCGCTAAAGAGCAATGAAATGTGTACACTCTTTTCACTTTAGTCATCTCAATTCTCGAACTAGGTCTTTCATTTTGGTATCATTGGGTTTGCAATAGAAGTCCTTACATGAGTATATGCATATATAAAGTCCAAAAGCCCGGTGTACAACCCACAGCAAACAGAGAAAGTGACAGGGCATTACCCTTATGAGTGCTCATCAGGAACAATAAAATGTGTTTATCCTTTTCAATTTTGTTTCCCTTAATTTTCGTCCTAGTTATTTCATTTTGGTATCAATGTATTCGCATTGAAATTCCCTACAGGAGTATATGCATATAATGTCCAAAACCGCGGCGCGCTACTCCCACATCCAAGCCGAAAGCAGACCCATTCTTAGTTATTTTTGACGCCATGCTTCATCATTAGTGGAAATAAGGTAATAAAATTTTGACTCCATACTTCGTCATTATTGGGCGAAAGTGTGCCTTAAAGTCAGGCCTCTGGAGAGGTAGTCAGCTGGATTCTCATTGGTGGGTACATATATCAGTTTATCCCCTGCTGACACTTCTGATTTCCTTAATGCGGTTACTCACGTCAGAAGTTTTGTTATTATTGTTTCTCACCCATTGCAGTACTGCCTCATTATCTGATTATACAACTGATTCTTCAGAGTGGATATTACTTTAATGTTTGGGCAGATAAATAGCCAGTCTGACTCCTAACAAGAGGGCAGTTAATTATAGCTGTGACAATGACCGTTTCTTTAACGATGCCTCCCTAGATTTAGAAGTGATCAGACTTGACTGTTCGTCTTTCACTAAATAGACTACAGTGCCATAAGCCTTTCCTGGATGTCAAAAACAACATGAAGCTTAATAGGCTGGTTTGCCATTAAGGTTGTATGAGGAAACTTTATGGAGGCTGGGATGGTTAGAATCACTGAGGGTTGCTGCCACTTTTCTTGTAAGGCAGTCGTTAGCGGATTGTCCCAACCTATTATGGCTTGCCAGCTTTCTTGCATGATCAATTTACTCTTGATTAATATGGGGCTTAATAGATCCATGAGGCCAAAATGCTTAATGTCTTGTGATAATCAGTTTCCTCAATAGTCTTCACCAATTTAATGGTAAACTGATCTGAAGTTATATCCTATATGAAACCTAGTACTTTCATCTTCAGGGGTGCCTTGTAGTTGGGAAATTCTGATTCGATCAGTTGATTTAAGTATGTATTATTGGAGACCCATGACTGGTGAGTCATTTTTACTCCCACCAACTCTCAATTGGCCTCATCATATATGTTCAACAGTTTCTCTTCACTGCTGGTGATTGTTACAAACCCAAATTCATCGTCAGAGCACAGAGCAGTGACATCAGCGCCATCTGTGAGTCCGCTCCCGAAACCCCCACAACATGGACAACGCATCTAGTGATGACGGAAATATACCGACAAGAGGCGCTAGATTCCTGTCCTAGTAGCTCGAGAGGTAGCCGGTGCTGACCTCTGGTGAGGTGACGCTTGGACAATCAGCACCATCTATGGAGCAAAAAGGGGTACGTTTGTGGCTAAGCCAGTAAATGGTGTTTCCTAGTGGCTCCCATGTAGTGTCCCAGAGTACTGATGACGTGTCTGAATTCACAGAGTCAACGTGGGGCTGCTGTGAAGTATGAAGAGTCAGTCTACCCAAGATAGCCTAGGTCTCTACACCAGTCTGCTTTACAGAAGCAGTGAGCCGCCACCGGACGAGAACTGTAGAGTATTCAACTGTCTGCCTGAGGAGTGGCAGTGACGGGATTCGCCATACCCGGGGCTGGCTGGTGGAAGAGACAGCCGACTGTGGTGCCAAACGAGGAGAGTAACCAGCGAGTTACACGAAGCTCCTGCCTAGGGCTCACAACCCTAGTATCGCTCGTGAAGTGGCCTAACAGCGTAAGGCTGATTGGTACCTGCCAGCAACAGGCAAGACTGTGGTTGTGGGCCTTCACGACGAGGCACCTAGTGGAATTGTGATTTGGCTGGCCCGTAGCCAGGGTAGACTCATCGTTGTTTCCTGGTACCTGCTGAGGGTAGTGCCCCGGATAAGGAAACCCGGTACAAGACTGCACGGAGTGAGCTTTGCCGAGTGTTCAGTGTGTTCAGAGAGAGACGATGATGTACATAGTGTAGTAATATTTTCCGTTTAAGACTTTTATATATATATGGTGATGGGAAGACTAATTATATATGGTTAAAATGACAAACTTGTGTATTTAATGTACCCCCCCCCTCCTTATAATTTTACTTGCATTACTGAGCTCACCTCTTGAAAGCCCCTAATAACTTGAGGCCGGACATATGAACTTTCGTACCACCTGAAAAGAAACCGGTTTCGTCCTATTAGGGCCGTAACAGTGATTCCTTGGAAATTGTCTACATACAGGTTGTTTCTAATTTCAATTTTATTTGGGCTATTAGACTTCTTCTAATACGTATCTAAGGTGTCTTGCAGCAGAAACGGTGAAGAAGTAGCCCCAAACAAAACTGATGCAAACATGTAGGTGATTATTTCACTGTTTGAATCGCTAGGATCCTTTATCCATAGGAGCTTTGTGTAGTTACGATCTTCTTCCTGGAGATCTACCCTCAAGAATGCCTTACTTATGTCAGCCGTTTGAGCATAAGCTCCAATGCAGAAATTCAATAGCACTTGTATAGCCTCTGTGTTAGGCTTGGCCCTGTTTGAAGGTATTTATTCAATGAGAAACTATTCTGTTGGGCCTTAGCACTACAGGTAAACACTATTCTTAGTGGTGTAACAAATGAGTCTTTCAATATAGCATGGTTTGGCAAATAGTGTCCCTCCTTAGGGTTATCACTGGTTACAACTTCTGGGAATTTGTTATCGAGTTGTTGTTGGATTATATCATCGAACAATTTCAGGTTCTCAGGTTGCCTATTCAGGCATATCAACTGAGACCTTAATTGGTTTTGTGCCATGAAAGGATTTATTGGTGGCTGAGGATGATTCAGCTTCCAAGGCAGCCTAACCTAATTTTGTTTATCTTTGTAGATCACAGAGTCCAGGTATTGTGTGTATGTCCAGGTATCATCTGGCCTAGGTTGCTCAGGGACTATGCCTAAAGTTATTAGATTCCACAATTTATGTAAAGGGGGATAAAGTTCATCATCAGACATGTCTCTCTGAACTTACATGGTGACTGTTCTTCTCGTAGTCACGCAACCATCACTGGGTTGACTTGTTTGTCTACATGTGTGGGCATCCTCACTCGATACTGGCCCAGTGAGCAATTTACCTCTCACAGAAAATAAGTTTCATTCACCGTTGTTTTGAACTTCCAGTGAGGAATTTTTGGTAATAGTCTGCATTAACAAGTATTTCAATGTCGGTGAGGTGGACTTGATTTTATTATCAGACAACTTGATTCTCTTTTCTTGTAAGAATTTGCCATTTGTCCTTAGACCATGAACATACAGGTCAGACAGAATCTTGTCAACTCCTATGGCTTTGACAAGTCGAGCATAATTACCCAAGTGTAATAGGTAATAGTGGTTAGGCCACTTTGTAGCCTTGGGGTTTGTGCATGTCAGGAACCCTGATATATTTAGATTTACCTATTGAGCAGGTTTTAATTTTAAGTCATCTGTCACTTTTTGCGTGATAAATGTTTTTTTGGATCCTTGAACAAATAATCCACGAATGGTGATCTTAGTCGTTTTGTTGTTGAAAACTAGTTGGGCAGTGGGCATAATCGTGTTATTGTCTGATTTTGTTGATAGAACACTTATGTCCAGACGTATGTTGCAGTACTTTATGGTGGTGGAAATCCCTTTCTCCAACTTAGGTTTGGGAGACTTTGATCTTATTTCTCTGCCCAAAGCTGAATGGTGTTGATCCTTATTACACCTGGTGCAAGTGCATAGTTGGGTTGCACAGGTATTGGGTGGGGGTCATGTGACCTTAAGCATCTGGTGCATTTATGCTACTCCTTGAGTCTCTTTACACGTGTAGCACGATGAGGATAATTTGGGCAATGATATATTGAATGCTCTTCATTGCAGAACAAACATGCTATCCATCCTACAGCACTTTTGGGAGTCATCGCCTTGGGTGACACAGTGACTATAGGTTTGGAGGGACTCACTGCAAATGTACCCACTATCATGTTTACACCGTGGAGTGGAAATAGATTGTTTAGATTTGACTGGAGTACTGTGTGTACTCGCTAGCTTATTATGAGTGGTCAAGGAATGTTTAGGTGATGGTTTAGCATCTGTATTCGCTCGTTGCCTCTCTACAGCAGAGCATAAACCTTCAGTGATCTCTGGTATAGTCAGAAATGTTTTGTTATGTAAGGTACACAATTTATCCAGTGTTTCACTGGGTAATTTGCGTCTAACAATAACTTTAAAGTTAACCAATCGGCACTACTCAGATCAACTTTAAAACTGAGTGTTTTGAGTAATGATTCAAGTTCCATTCAAAAGGCTTGGAGTGAGTGGATCCATCCGTGGATGGTAAATCCATCAATCTCGGGACTAAAATCGTACTAGCTCTCTCTGTGTCTGCATAATTATCCTTAACCACTGCACTGCACAACACGCCTTGAGGTGCTAGATCGGTCGTGCGCAAGGCACTTCAACGCATTCATAGGTATAGCATAGCATTCAAAACTCCCGTGGCTACACAGGGTTCACATCAGCTTATTCAGGGCTCTCGTAAACAGAAGCCATTTAAAAAAATCGTGGGCGACATTCCCGGGTGTGTGAGCCTCAGTACTGAGTAAGCAACCAATGCTGGTATATGCCGCATGAGCTAACAGCACTGTTGTTCAGCTTGTGATCAAAGCATCGCCTAAAAATATCAAAATATATATGTATCTGGTATTATTTAGCTCAGGGGTCTCCAAACTATGGCCCGCGGGCCACATCCGGCCCACCACATAATTTCATCCGGCCCTCCAAACAAATCTCTGTGTGGTGGCCTTGAAAAAATAATTATCGTACGAATGGCATCGCAGAATTATTCAAAGCTGGGGCTGCTGACTGGTGGCGCTCAACCCGAGTCAGTTTTCCTCTCTCTCGATAGTGTGACGCACAGATACTAATACTGGTAAGTATGTGTTGTGCATTACAACCAATCAGTTGTGTATAACTGTATATTGTGGGGATGGAGGGCGAGTGGGGCTTCGCTGCTTCCGTTTCAGGGAGCACAAACACTGTACAATATTCTTTTCTCTGTACTTTGACAATGCCTTTATCTTAGTTATACAAAATAGCAATAATACTATTGTAGCCAAAA
Source organism: Procambarus clarkii (assembly GCF_020424385.1). Lineage (NCBI taxonomy): Eukaryota > Metazoa > Arthropoda > Malacostraca > Decapoda > Cambaridae > Procambarus > Procambarus clarkii. The sequence continues at coordinate 18,119 of NW_025553809.1, forward strand.
ATATTGCATGTTTAAAATAGTTAAAATGGTAACCATTAAGTTTATCAACGAAAGCTGTTGCCATAATATTTACCCCTTTATAATAATATGCTATGCTTTTTAACACCACATACAAGCTGTTTTTTTCCTGTAGAATTTATTTCATTTATTTTACCCTTATGTTTTCAGATATGGAAAAGATAAAGAAAAGAAAAGTGGACAGTGAGTGCCGTCGGTTCAATGACGAATGGAATATAAAGTACTTTTTGTGATAGCAAATGATAAAGCTTTATGCATAATATGTAGAGACAGTGTTGCTGTTCTGAAGGAATACAATATTCGTCGGCACTATGAATCTAAACATGGCTCAAGTTATTCTCGCATCACAGGAGCAGAACGCACTAAAAAGTTTTAATCATTTCATCACAGTCTGCATTCTCAACAAGCTGTTTTCTGTAAGAAAAAATCTGAAAATGAAACTTCAACTAGAGCCAGTTACAAAGTTGCCTATGTGTTGGCTAAAAAAGGAAAACCTTTCACTGATGGTAGTATCATAAAAGAGTGTATAGTAGAAGCAGCAGGAGAGGTATGTCCAGAAAAAGTAAACCTCTTCAAAATGATAAGTCTTGGGTCAAATACTGTTGCTCGTAGAATTGAAGATTTAGGAGGCGACATAATTCGGCAAGTAAAGGAAAAAACAAAAAGATTTTGTTGGTATTCTCTTGCGTTGGAGGAATCAACTGATGTGTGTGATACTTCTCAGCTCTTAGTATTCATTCGTGGTGTTGATAGTGAATTTAATGTGAGCCAAGAATTAGCATCAGTTCACAGCATGCACACCACAACAACTGGAGAGGACATTTTCAATGAAGTAAGTAAAACTATGACAGAATATAACCTGGAATGGAAACAAGTGCAGTGTGTGACAATTGATGGAGGAAAGAATATGTCTGGGACAAAGAAGGGTTTGGTTGGGCAAATTACATCAGCTTTTGAGGTTGGAGGATTCTCAAAACCCATTTTTCTGCATTGCCTTACCCATCAACAAGCATTGTGCCTAAAATATGTTGATATGTCTTGTGTCATGAAACCTGTTGTTTCTGTGGTTAATTTCATTAGATCTCATGCACTCAACCATCGCCAGTTCCGTGATTTCTTGAAAGAAATTGATGCGGAGTTTGTTAACTTGCCTTACTATACAGCAGTTAGATGGCTTAGTTGTGGAAAGGTTTTGCTGCATTTCTTTGAGCTCAGATTAGAAATTGATTTATTTCTCAGAGAAAAATAACCCTCAGCCATTATTATCAGAATGTGAATGGATTTGGAAATTGGCATTTTTTGCAGATATGACCTGTCATATGAATATGACAGGTCATATGAATATGACAGGTCATATGAATATGACAGGTCATATGAATAACTTGAATCTGAAATTGCAAGGCAAAACAAATTTGATCAGTGACTACTTTGTTCATGTCAAGGCATTCAGAGTAAAAATTGCGCTACTTGAAGGCCAGGTGAAGGTTAAGAATTTTGCTCATTTTCCATGTTGTGACAAATTTCATGCAGAAAGTAAAGTTGAATTTCCTTTTTCATTTGCAAATAAAATAATTTCAGATTTAAAAAAACAGTTTCAGAAGCGATTTGCTGACCTTGATGCCAAAGCAAATGAAATCAGGCTCTTTCATAATCCAATTGACTGCAATGCTGAAAATCTTCCAACTCAATTTCAAATGGAAATTATTGATCTCCAGGCAGATGACAGACTGAAAGATAAGTATAGAGAAGGAAATCTGATTGAGTTTTATAAATGCCTGCAGCCAGATCAGTTTCCAAATTTGATAAAGTTTGCTTGTAGTTTTGTGTCCATTTTTGGTTCAACATACTTGTGTGAACAAACTTTTTCCAAAAGGAAGTATGTGAAATCAAACTATCGAGCAAATTTGTCTGATGATCACTTGAAATCAATTCTTACAATTGGCTCATCTAATCTGGAACCTGATTTTAATGAAATTTTGAAGTCAAAACGACAGTATCATTCGTCACACTAATTTGGTTGCATAAAACTAAAGGCAGGAATCTATTTAGTTTACCCTGATTTTTTCCAAAAAGATATGTTTTAATTTTTCCATGTTTATACTTTAATATTTGAGGAAATTAAATTACTGGCACTGATTTTTTTTTTGTTTTTTTTTCATTTTTTATTCCTCCAGCCCGCATAAATATGGGAAATATATAATGTGGCGCTTACATTGACAAGTTTGGAGACCCCTGGTTTAGCTCATGATAGTATTACAGAAGAGCCTGACTGTGATAATGACTGTGTACAATGTTCAGATATCAGTGACTCAATGTTATTCAAGATGTTCATAGTGCTAGCCACAGCCCACTGCCATTATTTGGTCCATCTAAGATTCTTCAAACGAGTTCTCATGTTCCCTTACAAAATAAACTTGTTGAAAATTACTCATTTACAGGATTTCGTGACCAGGATTCTGATATTAGCAGGAATGTTGTAAGAATTATCGATATGCATAGTATAATGGGAGGAGAATTCTTGGTGAGGGAGCGAGGGAGAGGTCGTGTCGTCTGCTGGGTGGTGTGTGGCAGCATGTTATGGTCTAGAATCACCATACCAGCTTAGTGGTTCGCTATGGTGAACACAAATGTAGATACTTATATATAACGTGTGTATATAGTGTAATAACAGGAAATGGAGTATGTTGGGAGGAGCCATTTTGGTGAGGGAGGGAGCATCGTCTGCTGGGTGCTGTGTGACTTGTCATGCAGTGCATGGTGACCACTGCTGTTTGAACACCATACCAGCCTAGGTGTATAGTTATGGTGAATAAAGCATGTAGATTCTTATATATAACTTGTGCAAATAGTGTAATGAAACAATAACCGTATGATGGGAGGATAAATGTTGGCGAGTAAGGTGTTGAAGGAGCTAGAGAGAGCTGGCTGTGTGTGGCAGCCCACTTTTGTTTTTTGGGCTCACCATACCAACTTGGTGGTTGATTACGGTGAACACATATGTTGATAGGTATATACAGTGTGTGTATATATAGTGTAACAACAGCAAAAACACTATTTGATTGATTGTAGAATATAATATATATGTCAGATATATGAGCCAAATAATTTTGAGCATAGTGATTTTGCACACAATGAAGTATATTTATTCCACAAATTATAAACTTTTGAATAATATTACAGCAAAAAACTGAGAAGAAACGAATGAAAATCATAAAAACAATTGTAAAATACTGTGTTCGCGGCAACTGCCGCCCCATTGGGGTGACAGGGCCGAATGACCTTGAGCACGTCATCGCTCAGTGCCCATAATTTGCTCAGCTTCCCAGCTCCATCACGGCTAAAATATGTCACATACAATATTTTTTTTTTTAGATTTCCGTCATCTGAGACTGCATTTTAATAATATAAGAGGAGAAAATAATTTTTGGGAAAGAATTTTTTTGGGGGCACTCCATGGGGGTGTCACATTTTAAAGCAGATCAGTGCAGTGGTTAAGGAGCTAGACAGCAAGATCATTAATGTCACTATTTAAGGCTAAATTTTATGCCACCTATAAGGTTTCTCCGCTGAGTTGATGCTGTAAGTCTTGCAACTTTCACCTTTCATCCTGTGTTGGATGCAACTTTCATCCTCTGTTGCAGAGAATGTGGGTAAACTGATTGAAATCAGTTTATTTGGCTAATTATTTGACTTCTGGTTGTGTTGTGTTATAGGAAGCTGTAGTTGTTGCCTTAAACAAGGCAATTGTTTTGAGAAAAGGATGTATCCTGGCTTAAATATCATTTTCGTACTGTGCCAGTGTGAGATTCTCCCTTATGGTGAATAGATAACGAGTATTATTTGGGTCAGATGTGATGTGCACCACGTGGTACTATCAATTATAATTGTCAGAAAAGAAAGTTATCCCCACGTTTGGGCATCAGATGTAATGGTTATCCCCTATACTGAATATGTTAAGTATATTAATACAAGTGACTTCAGTCAGAGAGGACTGCACTTGCAACAAACAAATGCTGTAATGATAGCTTATACATTACGACTGCACACAGGGATGCATAGAGCAGCTGCAGGAGTCCAAATCCTTGGCAATCCCTATCCACTGGGCCGTGAAGCTTCCGTAACTAATGAAGGTAGTTGTCAAAGTAGCTCGTAGGTGTCTCACATCAAATGCTTATATTTAGTGTGAGTGGCTATGAAATTAGTACGAGTCCAAGTATTCAGAGCAACATGAAGTGTCACTTTCAATGGCAATGGCAGAGTCAGTATATGGTACAAAGGCCTTAGAAGGTGTGAATGTAAAGGCATTTGTAGTTCAACAAATGGCAATTTATTCATAAAACTTAATACTAGCGATACATGGCAAGAATAGTTTAACGTTACGTTATGGTCCGTCGTGGCGCTGCCAAAGCTAGACAAGCCGGATGAAACGTGCTTCCGGTTCAGAGAAATGCTCTCATAAATTTCATGTTGAGCAAGCAACATGATGAATGTGATGTTCCATATACAGATTATGAATTGGATGCAGCCCTCTCCAGGGGCAGTAGCACTGCTCCTGGTGAGGACGGCATCACCTATGATATTCTAAGACACCTACATCGTGTACCCGGTAACCCATTATTAGAATTGTTTAATGCTAGCTATGTCACTGGGCAGTTGCCTGTATCATGGACCACCAGTCTTACGGTACCTGTACCAAAGCCTGGCCAACCTGATGCTTTCCGTCCCATCTCACTGACCAGTTGCATGTGCAAAACCTTTGAGAGAATGGTGCTTAACAGATTATTGTATAGAGTTAAAGAGCACATGTCACCTGATATCAATGGTTTCACACATGGTAAAAGTGTACACAACTGTATCACAACCTTTCTTACTGTTCATGGAGATAAAAGGCACAAGTACACAACATTTCTTGATTTAAAAAATGCCTTTGATATTGCTAATAGGGAAGTGATTATGTATGAATTAGCGAGAATGGATATAGGGGGACATTTATTACAATGGATACGAGGCTATCTTACCAACCGGAAGTCCTCTGCACTGTTCCAAGGCTACAAGAGTGAAACTAAAGTAATGCAACTAGGCACCCCACAAGGAGGAGTACTTAGTCCTACCTTGTTTAATGTTCTAATTAATGCTTTACTAAAATCAATCCCAACTAGTCCGGCAAACATCACTATCAGCTATGCAGATGACATCCTTGTGCATACTAAAACCCACCGCGAAATGCAAACAGTCTTAAATTGTATACATACAGCTTATGAGAGCCTTGGTCTTGTAATCAACGCTGCTAAAACTAAGGTATTTAACAGACAAATTGGCAACCGCAAAGTGGACCACGAAAACTTAAGATAGACAACATACCAATAGACTATGTCTCTTCTTTCAAATAACTTGGTGTCTCTGTCCCTTGTACCTCAACTGCAGTCAATAAGTTACATCAACAATGTAGAGACAGACTCAGGCTCTCAGAACTGTAGTGGGGTACAGCCCGAAATATGGTGTTAATATTAGAATAGCAAGAATGATGTATTTAGCGTATATAAGGTCTCTGATAGACTATCATGCACCAGCTTTGGTCCTGCAGAATGGCAAAAGTATTGATAGACTGGAAAAAATGCAAAATGAAGCACTCAGAATTATACTTGGCTGTCCTATAACTACCAAAGTTCTCAACATGCGGAAAGAATTAAATATACTTAGCATTAGAGATAGAATATTTGAAATTAATCTTATGATGGGACTAAAGCAGCTGCGTGATAACAAAAACAACATTGTGTCAGTTGCACTGTTAGAACACATACGAAATGGAACTAGCGAGTCTAAATGGATTCAAAGAACTGCCACTCATATTAAAATGATCGACTGCACGATGTTTACACAGATGAAAGAGTACAGCACTTCCTTCCACCCTGGCAGATAGTACCTTTTGACATCCTGACCCCTGCATACCCCACCAAGAAACTAATCACAAGCAACCCTCATGCTCAGCTTGCTGCTAAATTAAGCACCATAGAACACATTCACAATATACAAGCTGAAAACAACATTGCACAGACCATATACACTGACGGATCACTCAATACAGCTACAGGGAGGGCAGGAAGTGCTGTTATTGCTCATCAGCCCGATGGCAGAATAATTCAAAGAAATATCCGAATTAGTAACTGGGCGTCCACAATGCAAGCCGAGTTGGTAGCGATACTGGTAGCACTCGAAATTATTGACAACACTGAAGTAGACAGCTTAATTATTTCTGACTCCCTATCCTCACAACGAGCAATAAACAGTTTGTAATCAAGTAATAACGTGCTTGTCTTGGAAGCTAGACGTAGATATGTAAGAATACTTAGCAAGAGGGTAAATATAAAAATGTTGTGGATTCCTTCTCACATTGGCATGCAGGAACATGACAAAGTCATGTTCGCCAGAGAAATCCTAGTAAACAACACAGAAATCATCGATAGATACAGCGATAGCAGGCGGCATGACGTTTGCGAGGCATTACACATCAAGAAGTCAACACCACCAATCAACAGCCAATTAATGCACAACTATATTCTACCCACCTCAAGACTCCGCTCCAATATAGAAGCATCAAGAAATATGGACCAATAGGCTTTCTACAATCACTTCTATTCAATACCCATTGTTTCGTGTTCTGTCTTGTGTTGATGAAATTAATACCCTATTAAATACCACCTCACCCCATCCACCTCACTCAAATGTAGATATAAACAAATCGGAGATGTATAAGTTCTATTCAATTGTGTATGTGTAACTAAAGTCTTTGAAAATGTAATAAGTTTTACGAAACGCGCTCAAGTGTCGCGTCAGACTAGAAATAAAAATGAATTTTGGAGAATTGATTTTGAATTACCACCAACAGTGAAAAGAAATGTACGAAAGATTGAGAAAATTCGTGTTAGAATTATTAATCTTACTTTTTCGGTCATATTTAATAATATATACATATATGTAATATATATATATATATATATATATATATATATATATATATATATATATATATATATATATATATATATATACATATATATATATATATTTATGTATATATATTTATGTATAATATACATAAAACGCACTTTTTGGCCTACTATGCAAGGCCCGATTTGCCTAATAAGCCAAGTTTTCCTGAATTAATATATTTTCTCTAATTTTTTTCTTATGAAATTATAAAGCTACCAATTTCATTATGTATGAGGTCAATTTTTTTTTATTGGAGTTAAAATTAACGTAGATATATGACCGAACCTAACCAACCCTACCTAACCTAACCTAACCTACCTTTATAGGTTAGGTTAGGTAGCCGAAAAAGTTAGGTTAGGTTAGGTTAGGTTGGTTAGGTGGTCGAAACACAATTAATTCATGAAAACTTGGCTTCTTAGGCAAATCGGGCCTTGCATAGTAGGCTGAGAAGTGCGTTCTGGCTACTAGGTACGACATATATATATATATCCACTTCCCGAGGGCACCAGATGAGTGTGGGGTCAGTCTGCATTTTTCGTCAAGCCACTGTCAATGTGAGAGAACTCGTGTCCAGCTTATAAGCCTATACTTGCATAAACCACAAGTGAAGATTAATAATCTTTGGACAACACCCACCAGTGGGACTCGAACCCAGAAAGTACAACTACCTTCCAGTAGCTGCCATAACTAGTATGCTTTAACCCACTACACCATCAGACCCTACAAAAGAAGTAGAGAGTTCGATATATATATATATATATATATATATATATATATATATATATTTTATTAAATATGACCGAAAAAGTAAGATTAATAATTCTATCACGAATTTTCTCAATCTTTCGTACATTATGCTTCACTGTTGGAGGTAAATCAAAAATCACTTCTCCAAAATTCATTTTTATTTCTAGTCTGACGCGACACGGGCGCGTTTCGTAAAACTTATTACATTTTCAAAGACTTCACAAATACACAACTGATTAGAACTTGCGTTTCCCTGATTTTATATCTACATTTGAGTGAGGTGGGAAGGGTGATGTGGCATTACATTTGAGTAAGGTGGGAAGGATGATGTGGCATTAGAGGATATTAATAGGGTATTAAAAGTATCAACACAAGACAGAACACGAAACAATGGATATTGAATAGAAGTGTTTGTAGAAAGCCTATTGGTCCATATTTCTTGATGCTTCTATATTGGAGTGGAGTCTTGTGGGGGGTAGAATATAGTTGTGCAATAATTGGCTGTTGATTGCTGGTGTTGTCAACACCAGCAATTGTTCAACAGCCAATTATTGCACAACTATATTCTACCCACCTCAAGACTCCGCTCCAATATAGAAGCATCAAGAAATATGGACCAATAGGCTTTCTACAAACACTTCTATTCAATATCCATTGTTTCGTGTTCTGTCTTGTGTTGATACTTTTAATACCCTATTAATATCCTCTAATGCCACATCATCCTTCCCACCTTACTCAAATGTAATGCCACATCACCCTTCCCACCTCACTCAAATGTAGATATAAAATCAGGGAAACGCAAGTTCTAATCAGTTGTGTATTTGTGAAGTCTTTGAAAATGTAATAAGTTTTACGAAACGCGCCCGTGTCGCGTCAGACTAGAAATAAAAATGAATTTTGGAGAAGTGATTTTTGATTTACCTCCAACAGTGAAGCATAATGTACGAAAGATTGAGAAAATTCGTGATAGAATTATTAATCTTACTTTTTCGGTCATATTTAATAAAATATGTCTACAGGAAAGACTGCTACCAAAATATACTAATATATATATATATATATATATATATATATATATATATATTAGTATATTTTGGTAGCCTATTACCTATGGCAATTCCACGACCAAGAGATGGCTTCCTGAACCTTGCAGGAATTAACCTCACTGAGGACCAAGTCACTCTCGTAAATCTGGGCATAAACTGTCATGTTATGTCCAGACCGAGTGAAATGGCCCGGAAAGTAGAGTTGGAAATTCTGTTGGACGACATATTCGACCTCGAGACACAAAAGAAGGTCACAACCAAAGATACCTTACAAGCAGAACTTATTGCAGAAGGAGGAAAGAATCGAGGCAACTACAGAAGCACCATACTGTCCCCCGAGCTTAAAGCGGCAGCTAAAAGCCTTCGTGAGAAGAAGGAGATAGTTGTCAGGAGAGGTGACAAGTCGCCAATATATGTCATTCTTAAAAAAGACGAATATCTGGCGAAAATGAACATCATACTCTCTGACCAAACTAAGTTCCAAAGGGTAACGAAGGACACTACAGCCGAATTAAAAGCAAAGGTCAACAAACTGATCGAAACTGTGAATGCCAAGAAATCCGGACTCCACCTGCCAAAGATCATTGGGGAATATAAACCTGGATATGCGTATGGAAATGTCAAGACGCACAAGCCTGGAAACCCACTTCGGCCAATCATTAGCCAGATACCCACACCCACGTACAGACTGGCGAAGCGACTCAACGGCCTGCTG
>NW_025553810.1:0-37485 GCF_020424385.1 Procambarus clarkii
TCCACTACAAGTTACGTTTTCTATGGTTAACTTGTTTATACAATACAGCTATTATCTGTATGATATAAAATGGTGTCGGATTTTCCGACATAATTCCCCAGGGGCTGCTCACGGGTCGAAGTCCTAATTAGAACAGACGAACACCGATACTCCTCCTTCGAATTATTAGATTAATTTGATGTTAGTAGTTAGTAATCACACATTTGTGTGTCTGTTCGTACAGGACGGATGTCCCGTACTAGAGTTGCAGGGGTTAGAAGTCTAATGCGATTTCATTTCCCTGTCAACTCTTGAAAGGCTAATATTCAAGCCTTATTACATATTATTTAACCCAGAAGACTGAATGTGATCAAGTACTACAGTCAAGTATGATTCAGGGACTGCAGTGAGATCAGTGACATTAGATATAACTTGAAGTTTGTTCAGGTAACTAGTCACTGATATATAAACACTGAGGCCCATGGAATACATCTTGATTAAATAATAAATGTATCAAATCAGTCATCAGATTTATTGGGGTTTAATTTAGTTAATTGATTCAGAAGATTGAATAGCTCATCATTAAAGTAAAGTATGGTTCTGAGACTGCAATGGGTTCAGTGACATTGGTCGCAGTGACTTGTAGCTGTTTTAGGCTACTGTTCACTGATTTGCCACTGAGGTCTCATGAACTCATCTTCAGCTTCAAATGATGATACTAACATCAACCTCTGTTACTATAGTCAGCTGTAATCTCCTTAGTATAATGCTACTGGAGAAATATAATCAGCTGACAAATTTAGATTTCTATTGGTATTGTTTATCTGCAGGCATAGGTCTCCTCAGGCTTGTTACTGGGCCTGAGAGTAATTTACCTCCTGCAGAGTTTAACATGGTTATACCCTGATATTTAGTAGGGCTACCGATGAATCGATGGCAATAGTCTGTCCCAACAAGGAGACCGAAGTCGTTGAGGTGATCAGACTTAATATTATCTGCCAATTTTATTCCTCTATTTCTCAGGAATTTGGCTGTTGCTCTCAGACCTTGAACTTGTAGGTCTACTGGTATTTTGTCCACCACAATGGCTTGTACTCGACAGACGTACCTGCCTAAGCGTACTGATGGTTGTACCACCTGGTAGACTTGAGGTCCTGCATCTGTTACAAACCCTGAGATGTTGAATGACATCTGGGCTACAGGCCTTAATTGTAGTTCATCTGCCAGCTTTTTAGTGATATATGTTCTCTGGGATCCTTGGTCAAACAACCCACGGGTATGGACCTTGGCCCTCTTATTCAGGATGGTAATTTGGGCAGTAGGCAAAGTCGTATTACCTTTAGACTTTGCCGAATGGACACTCTTTGTTTGTTGCACCTTGCAGTACTGTACTGTGGTGGGAATGCTATCTTCCACCTTGGGTCTTGAATACGTTAATTTCGTATATTTGTACAGTGCTGCATGGTGTCTACCTCTTCTACACCTGTTGCAGGTGTTGAATTGGGTATCACAATAGTCTATGTTGTGTGACTTGAGACACCTTGCACATCTCCCTAATTCCTGGAGTCGCTCCATACGAATGTCTCTGGTTGGATAATTAGCACAACGGTATGTTGAATGTTTCTTTTTGCAGAACATACATGTCCCCCAGCCTACTGCACGTTTGGAAGTTACCGGTTTGGGTGAACTAGTAACAGTAGGCTTGGAGGATTCTGCTGCATTGTCAGATTTTCTGCAACTTGATGTTTGAGTAATTGGTTGATGTTTATTTGGGGTGGTTGTTTTACCCTTTAATTGACTATTATTTTCTATTTCTGAAGGCTTGCAAGAGGCTTTAACTTCCTCATTTGCTCGTCGTTTGTTTATGATGGAATGTAAACCTTCAGTGATGTCCTGTACTGTCAGGATGGTGTTATGTTGATGTGCATATAATTCATCTAGTATATCGCTGGACAATTTTCGTTGAAGGACTACTTTGATCATCCATTCACTAGTAGTTATATCAACCTTAAGACTGAATGTTCTTAGTAGTGACTCAAACTCCATGCTGAAGGATTGTAATGAGTCAGCAGTCTGATCAGGTTGAGGTAAATCCAGCAATTGTAGTACTAGATGTATGACAGTTCTCTCATTGCCAGCATTATTCCTAGGAGGCTGGACTGGGAAATTAGTGCTGTCGCTATTTTCATTTACATTTTCTACTACTGGTTCAGCTTCACCTCTAGTTTGGAGGCATGTTAACTTAGTAGCTTCAGGTATTGGGTTTTCAGAAACCACAGAGACTGTGGATAAATTGTCTGAAAACTGCTTAATTTCTGGTGGTATATTATTGGGTGAAGCTGTAGTGGGTGAAGCTTTATCCTTGTTGATTAAAGGATCTAATCTGGCTTTACATTTATTCTCAAAAAGATCCAGATCATCCATAACATTATCTACTTTATTTGATGTACTTGCTATTTGTTCTGATTCAATTATCCTGTGTAAATGTTCCAACCTGCCTTGAGTTTCTTCTTCATATTGTGCTAGGTCAGACAGGAATGGTTCCACATCTTCAACTACTACGTCATCGTGGACTTGATTTTGGTAAGATTTCCTATTTGCTTTCAATATATGCAATTGGGTTTGAATCTGTAACAGTGGTATTTTCAACCGATGATAATTAATTACAGGCTCATATAACAACTGTTCATATTGGTTGAGATCCCTTGTTAGTTGGCGTTTGCTTGCTATTAAAGCACGCTTTGCTTTCTGTGGATTAGTCATGGTGACTTGTTAATTGAGCACCACTGGCTCATAAATTGTGAGCAAGTACTAATGGTAGCCTAGGGTTAAATTCTGCACTCACTAGGCAATAATCCTACCTCTACTAGAGGTTAGCACTTAAAATTAATACACATTATATATATACAATCATCCACACTAATGATTTGAGTGATAAACCAGTGTCACTGGAAGTACCTTTAGGTTAGCTCTTCTATATCACCCTAGGATGGTAGAGACACTAATTAATCACTCAAAGGTGTAATGATCATAAGTAATTTATTATATACACAACTCAACTCGAGTTGATAAAAATTACACCCAAAATAGGGTCTGGACCATTCATTAATGGTGTTAGGTTGTTGAATATAGTACAACTGACTATGGTAATAATGGGACTAGGATGAACGATAATAGTTCAACTAGTCATATTTTAATATCCTACCCTGTTGTGGGTTGGCAATTAGTAAATATTATACTGTGATCACTAGTGCAATATATATTAAATAATTCTCTATTTTGGAGAAATAATATACACAATTATTGATAATAGCCTCTTAATTAGCCTCTATGAAACTTCTAATATTATCTAGAAGTATTAAATATTATTAGTGACCTCGCGAAATAAAGTCCACAAAATTCGTAGATAATCTCTCGCGAAATGTAACACCACGAAATCCGTGAACAATCTTGCGAGGACACAGCCACTAATTTGGCTGGCTTCTATATTAGCGCTGTCATTTCACGAAATAACACGCCACCAAATATCTGTGGGTGTGCATGAAACCGCTGACGAAGCTGAACTGGGCTGAGGGAGGCTCCTGAGCTCCCTCGAGGCTACGCTGCCGTCTTTGACTGGCTGGCCTTGTTTAAATAACACTGCACTAGTATATTTAATAAATCCACTGGATAACTGGTTCATCCGGTACTAAGATGACCAAATGTGGGTTCAAAGGATCAAATAATCCGTCATCCGGTTCGAAGGACCAAATAATGTGGGAACCGACCTGTGAGATTTATATTTATTTAATTTATATGAATATATATAGAATTTATATTTACGTTAATTTATATACTTCGATAGCAATTTGTATAATGATGAGTGGACTGTATTTCTGCAATAATCTCTTAATCTCACAAATTGATCCTCTACACATTAGGGGGGGTTTATTAGTTTATATATATGCAGCCAATCAAACTACAGAATTAGACTACATACATTGAAAAGGTTCCTTATCTTATAGTACAGCAGGTTAGTCCACCAGGTATAACTAGGGTGTAGACACCAAATTATCCTCTTTGAGGTAGCTTCCATCACCCAGTAACTGGTGCACAAATCTTGCTTCCTCGTCTTGACCTGTCAAAAGTGCGCTAGCTGTGAAGCCAGAAACCTATATATGACAAGTATATCAGAGAAAACTGTACATGGAACATTGAAGACCTGGCTTAATTACCTTTAGTTTGAGGCTTCCATGTGCTCTAACCGGGTCACCCTATATAATGACATTAATGGCCACTAATGATAGATAATGGGTTTCGGAAAGAACACTTAACTTGAATTTGTAGACAGCGTGTTGATAATGGTACACTTTTAGTTTCCATAACACTACGTCCAAGTAAATTTAACAGGAGCCGAATTTGCTCCCGTGTGAGCCTCTGGTCTAGTCTCAACAATGGCTGCGTATAACACTCCATACTATTGACGCCTGGCCGACATTGTCCAGATATGATAGGAGCCAAATTTGCTCCACACGTCTCGGAGGTGACACAACAATGGCTGCCCTCCTTCCTCACTCTGACGCCTGGCTTACATTGTCCACATGTCAGAAAGTGATAGAAGGGTCACATTTACTCTACTTTAATATTGATAATTAAGTTAATTTATATAAGATGTTTTATGATGGTAAAGTCCAAAGACTAATGTATTTAAGAATAATTCCCAGCAGAATAGCTGGTGAATTATAATAGTATGTGGTGATGATATCCCGTTTTCTATAGACGGTAATTCCACTACAAGTTACGTTTTCTATGGTTAACTTGTTTATACAATACAGCTATTATCTGTATGATATAAAATGGTGTCGGATTTTCCGACATGGGGGACGAGAGTGTTGTACAGTGTTGTAGTGGGGGACGAGAGTGTTGTACAGTGTTGTTGTGAGGGACGAGAGTGTTGTACAGTGTTGTTGTGGGGGACGAGAGTGTTGTTGTGAGGGACGAGAGTGTTGTACAGTGTTGTAGTGGGGGACGAGAGTGTTGTACAGTGTTGTTGTGGGGGACGAGAGTGTTGTAGTGGGGGACGAGAGTGTTGTACAGTGTTGTAGTGGGGGACGAGAGTGTTGTACAGTGTTGTAGTGGGGGACGACAGTGTTGTACAATGTTGTTGTGAGGGACGAGAGTGTTGTACAGTGTTGTAGTGGGGACGACAGTGTTGTTGTGAGGGACGAGAGTGTTGTTGTGGGGGACGAGAGTGTTGTACAGTGTTGTTGTTGTGAGGGACGAGAGTGTTGTAGTGGGGGACGACAGTGTTGTACAGTGTTGTTGTGAGGGACGAGAGTGTTGTACAGTGTTGTAGTGGGGGACGAGTGTTGTACAGTGTTGTTGTGAGGGACGAGAGTGTTGTACAGTGTTGTTGTGGGGGACGAGAGTGTTGTACAGTGTTGTTGTGAGGGACGAGAGTGTTGTACAGTGTTGTAGTGAGGGACGAGAGTGTTGTACAGTGTTGTTGTGGGGGACGAGAGTGTTGTACAGTGTTGTAGTGGGGGACGAGAGTGTTGTACAGTGTTGTTGTGGGGGACGAGAGTGTTGTACAGTGTTGTTGTGAGGGACGAGAGTGTTGTACAGTGTTGTTGTGAGGGACGAGAGTGTCGTACAGTGTTGTTGTGGGGGACGAGAGTGTTGTACAGTGTTGTAGTGGGGGACGAGAGTGTTGTACAGTGTTGTAGTGGGGGGGTACAGTGTTTTATGAGGGACGACAGTGTTGTAGTGGGGGACGAGAGTGTTGTAGTGGGGGACGAGAGTGTTATACAGTGTTGTAGTGGGGGACGAGAGTGTTGTAGTGGGGGACGAGAGTGTTGTACAGTGTTGTAGTGGGGGACAAGGGTGTTGTACAGTGTTGTTGTGAGTAGTTATTTTGGTGACAGATCGCCCCACCTGTGTATGGAAATCAGATAAGAAAATCAGAAGCGGGGAGCCACATAGTGCCACTCCATATTAGGTCACCCAAGGTGTGAGTGGTAGCAGTCGAAAAACAGTGAAGATAGGTATCTATTATGCGCCACTATGATCATGTTCATTTATACAGTAAAGTATGATAGTATATTTAAGTAAAAATGAATTTATTTGTATAATAAACACTCACAGGTGAGTGCCAGTTACGCCCCCACATTCCTCTATGGGGCAGGTGTAAAACAGGTTCCTCTCGGTATGGGTGGTCGCCCGTACCCTTCCTTGCACCTAATGGCCTTGACTTTGCCGTAACAGAGTTCCACACCCAGTGGGGGTCGAGTGGGACTTATATAGGAGTATTAAATTATAAATCTCCTCCCAGGGGTTAAACAAATCAAAGAATTTATTAATGCTTTATTAGGTAAAAATCACAAATGATGTATAAGAAGTTAATTATGATAGGTAATAATTGTAGTTATGGTTTTCCTCACTCTTATCCCTCTCCCCCCTCCACCTCCCCTTCCTCATCTGAGTAGAATTCTGACGTCTCCCCATCCGAGGTGAGTGGGGGGAGGTCTTGACCCCCTCCCCCCTCTCTTGGGGGGGTGGGGTGAGTTGAATGGTTGCCTTTTGGACGAGTTTCCTTCTGGCCCTCATCTGAAGTGTTCTGGAAAGAGATGGGGGGAAATAATTTATAGGATTATATCTTTTATTTGAAAAATATTCTATTTCCTCTAAGTACTGCTAGTACATACCTCTCCCCCTGCAGGAGCGACCTTGTGTCCTCTACAGCAGGCATCATCAATTAGGCTACGTAACAGCATCTTGTTTGGGGCAGACCTCCCACGTAGGATTACTACTCTACAAATGTGGACGGGTCCTAAGAATTGCACTGAAAAAAAGAAGAGGTAAAATAGAGGTTGTACAAACTTTCTATTGTGGGAAAAAAAAATAAATCTTTACCAGAAAGTGAGGGTAATTCTAACCAGGTCCTTCAAGGACTTCAATCTTCCCCGTGGGTGTTTTTGGAGAGACGCCTTACATTTGTAGGATGAGGAGGTTGGAGGTCTTCTAGGGAGGTTGTGGGGTGTGAGGGGTTTTATATGGAGGTAATCCCCTTGTTAGGTAGGTTGCCTAGCTAACAAAAATATTCTCTACACCACCTATAAGAACCAACCCTTACTCCTCTACAAAATGTCCTAACACAGTGATGTTTCATAGGAAAATATCGTCTCGCATAAGCGAGGGCACGTTTATCATTTAACTTTAAATTAACACTTGAAAATACATTATGTAAGTAATGTACTGTTGAAGGCAACCCCAGGTGACTCACCCTATGAACAAATATGACGCAATACAGCCCACAGGCGAGAGTAAAATCACTCTGGAGTCTGTAGCACATTCCAAACACCTCTGTTATTTTGTTAGTTTTAATAAATCCTTGAAAATAATGTCCATAAGTAACCGCCGACATTGCATAACTATCGAAAAAAAACATTCGATGTTTAACTTTATCAACATAAATAGCTACCCAATGTCCCATAGTGATTCTGCTGTGTGATGGTAAAATATTAGTTATGAGAACAATAGGTTTTCTTGATGAGATATTTAAATGTTCTATCTCATCAGCATTATAACAACCTAGGTAGAGTGCTCGATCCCCTAGATTATTTTTTAATTTAATATTTATATCATAACAATTCATTATGTTTTTAAGCTCGCACGTCACATAGAACAGTTCTCTGCCCGTCGATGGATAGTACCCCGGTCGTTTCCCCAAACAGTAAAACCAGTCTGTTATATGTAACACCGCCACCAAATTCAAGCTCCATACGCAAGTTGCCAGATTTCTCCACAGGGAGGGAATCTTTTGTTTGAATGGTGGTTAAGTCAAAGGCGAATATCGATCTTCCCTTATTAAAAGTGTCATAGGCTAGAAGTGAATCACGCTCTAACCCTAATGTCTTCAAAGTTTCATAATAAAGGGGGGCATAATGATTGTCGAAATCACCGCCAATTCGGTAAATTGCGTTATTGTTCATATACATAGCAATATTTTTCAGCTTTGCATTTTCAAAATATAATCCATTACCTTGGTGAAGGCCGGTGAAATAATTCATTGGTACAATTACCATGAATATCTTGTGAGGAATTACTTGCGCCCAAGGCTGATCAATTAAGAGGCTAGTTTGATTCCCTGCTAGGACATATGTTTTAGAAATGGTTTTATTGAAAGTATAGGTTATGGGGTCGGGGGATGCTAACAGTGAGCGGTTTAAGGCTAGGTAAGCACTTGGGTAGGGGAACACTCGTGTTACCCACAACTTAGCATAATCCATATGCAAGCGATACTTAGAGCCATCGTCCACACTTGTATTTAGCACCCAAGCATGTGGGGAGAGCTCCAATCTTAGGCGCACATCTATATTATCTAATATGTATTGGTCTAGGGTTGTTACGTCCAATAGTAGGGGAAAACACATTGACAATCCTTTACCTTTTAAATCGGTCATAAATTTTTTATCCTTGGCGGTTGCCCCAGTAAAAAATGTATTAGTAAATTCGTTAGGGATTACACCATCATCACTCCAGTCCCTACGAAAGGCTCCAATTCTCCCCAAGGAAGACATTTTTGATGGAGGCATGGAGGTGATTAATTTAATAAACGACCAATAATTAAAATTAGTATTTGTTTCAACTACCTGCTCTCCTAAAAACACCTGAACACCTTTAAACATGGTATTTGACAACCCATTCACAAATTCCACATGGTCATCATCTTCCAATTTTGTGGTATTGTCATCTTTCGTTAAAGATACCTTAAAATCTATAACAATATTAGCTATATCTAAGAAGGCGCCCTGGGTTCCAGGGATGCGGAATTCTAAGTAATTATCCCGCAAACGTTGATTAATAGGGAGGTTAACAGGTAGAATGTCTATTTGCTGCGTAGAGGCAATTGAACTCTCCACATTACGTATTCTGTTACTTCTAGGAAATTGGTCAATAATACTAGAGCTATAATATTCTAGTGGTATTTTCAGCCCAGCTCCACTAGCCTCCGCCATGATCTCCTCCGAAAGGTGAAGTATGACTGCTTACTATAGTGAAAATACGTCATTTTTATACCCAAGGCCTTGTTTACATTTATTATTTTTATTTTTTCTTCTCCTAGAGAGTCTTTTAATTTTTCTGCCTGTTACCAATTTCTTCCCCACAGTCTTAAGAGCATCAATACCTTGAGTTCTCAGAGCGCTCTTTACATCCCGTTTACCACTGGTTAAATCACCAAGAACATTTTTCCCAAAATCGATAGCAGTCGGCGTTACAGTTTTCATGAAAAATGGTATGGCTCGCCGAGCCAAGCCAGCTAAGGTTCCAAAAAAAACACCACCAGATCTGAGATAAGGCGCTTGGAATGTACGTATGTCATTCATCGCTCCCCCTCTCATCCCATGTCTCCTAGAGAGGGGGGAGAAGATCTCCCTGTAGTCCTTCTGGGAGGGTGTGTGGAAAGGTACTCGCATCCCGACTCCTCTTCTTATAATAACCGATGATGCGGGTAAATACTTCTATATATATATATATATATATATATATATATATATATATATATATATATATATATATATATATATATATATATATATATATATGCGGAAAATCCACAGAGAAATATGAAATGAGGTGAACGTTTCGGCTTTGTTAAAGCCTTTGTCAACACCAGACTTTGGTCAGTCTGGTGTTGACAAAGGCTTTAACAAAGCCGAAACGTTCACCTCATTTCATATTTCTCTGTGGATTTTCCGCATAAAATGATCAGTGTTTTGTGATCATCAAGTGCATATATATATATATATATATATATATATATATATATATATATATATATATATATATATATATTTATATTTATATAGATTATATTGTTATACCTTAGGGCGGACGTGTAAGACCGCCGTAACCGACCTCCCATCTTCAAAACTAACCATTCGTCCAAACTGATCTGTTATTTTAATACTTACTTTCTCCAACGTGTTAGTATTTAATGTCTTGTACACTAGGGGATGAGCTCCTCTAGAATATGAGTCATGATAATTGATTGCATCTAAGATATTTACAATTTGCCCCCCCCCCGTATCGATCCGGCTCGATGACGTCACTATAAATGAGTAAATAGTCACAACCTCCATCATTGTCTGGGGGGAATGAGGCCACGACCTTGGAGGCTGCTGTAATGTCATCTGTTTTTGCCTGATAAATGGTGTATTTGCGACTGCTGTCAAAACCAAGTACATTAGCTATTCTGTGTTTAAATTGAAAGCTGAGAGAATATAACGAACCAGTACCTCCATTGTTAAGAGTGGAGGCTAGTAATACTCGCTCTAAGGAATGATCATAGGTGAGGATTGGTTCTCTTTCTGAGAAGTATATTTTGAAATCACCTCTGAAACTTAGTTTCATGTCGGTGATTATTTGTCGGCTAAGCTCACTCGTGATGAATGTGATGTTTCTGGATAATATGTTGGTTTTGGGGAGGAAGGTGTAAATAAGGTGTTCTGGGCTTTTAGAAAGAGTTCCTCGTTTAAAAGTAGCATAGACGTCTATGCCAGACTCCCCCTCATCCTTGATCATAGCGTTAATTCGTCTGGGTAGGAGTATGTTGACTAAGGCCACTTCATGTTTAATGGAAGGGTTAAATGTAGTGTGGGGATGGTGTTTGTAAATGCTGAACTTATGTTGTTGTATATATCTTCTTGGTCGAGGCTAGTAAGGTATATGTAGTGTTCCTCGTCCATTGTTAAGTTATGTACTGATTGGGGTGGGAATAAAACATCATTACTTATATTTTATTTTATTAATCTACTAAGGAAATATTACTTTTTAAAAGAACTACAACAGGGGGATTATTCCCCATAACAAATTACATATAAAGAGCAGCAGCTGTTGGTGCTGCTGTCGCCCGCTGCTGCCGCTGCCGCCGCTGCTGGAGCTGTTGGTACCACTGACACCGCTGCCACCGTTGATGGTACTGCTGCTGCCGCTGCTGCTGCCACCGCTGGAGCCGTTGTAGTTGGTGGTACTGCTGCCGCTACCGTCACCGCTGCTGGTGCTGTGGTTACCGCTGACACCGCTGCCAGCGATGATGGTACTGTTGCTGCCGCTGGAACCGCTGTAGTTGGTGGTACTGCTGCCGCTACCGCCTCCGCTACTGGAGCTGTGGTTACCGCTGACACCGCTTGCCAGCGTTGATGGTACTGCTTCTGCTGCTGCTGCTGCTGCAGCCGCTGTAGTTGGTGGTACTGCTGCCGCTGCCGCCACTGCCGCTGGAGCTGTTGGTACCGCTGACACCACTGCCACCGTCGTTGGCGGTGCTGCTGCTGCTACCACCACCGAAGCTGCTGTAGATGGTGGTACTGCTGCTGTCGTCGCTGCTGCTGCTGTTACTGACGGTGGTGGTGCTGCCACCTCTTCTTTGTGGGGGGATGGTTACAGCTTTCGTTGTTTTTTCGGTGAGGAGGATAACAGGAATATTTCCTGTGACTCTCCATCGAGGATGGTGTCAATACGATGATTTGTGTGGGGGTCGAAGTCGATAGTGGTTTCGATCCGACGTTTGGCTGTAGCAGATGTTGAGGGTGGGGGTGGAGCGGCGCTGGAGGTGGATGAGTACTCTTATAGATGTCTCTTCTTCCTGGGGGTAGCTGGTGGTGCTGGTGTTGCTGGTGGTGTAGAACGAGAAGAGCTTCCTGGGGTGGTGGCACCCTTCCCCACCACTGCATCTAGGGTGATAGTTTTACTATCACCCTCTCCTCTGGGATTATCATTCGGGAGGGGTACCATTGATGGGGTAACAGTAGAGGGACGTTTGAGGATTACCAGCTCCTTGTTATGCTTGGCTAACTCACCATTGAGAGAAATGAGCATGGGTCCGACGTCCTTGTGCCAGTTGTCCATGCCACCACGGGAGGCCCCCAGTCCATGGGGTACCACCAACTGAAACATGGTTGGGGTTCTTACCATAAGATTGCCAACCTTTGTTAAGGCGGTTTTGAGCCAAAACAATCTGTTTTTGGCAGTATCCAGGGTGACATTGGTGATGTAGTGGATGTCGGCGGAAGACTGCACTTGCTCCTGAGCTATAGGGTTGGACTCGAAGGGTACTCCTGCACCGAAAGCAGAAATTACCCCCAAAATGGTGGGGCGGAAGAATAACACTGGCTCTTCGACAATATCTTGCCCGTCGGAGGGCAGGGGAGCTATCTTCACTTCAATGTCCCCTGGGGTAGACCGGTAACGTATTGTGGCCCTGTTGACATTAGTCAGACCTTCACGTTCCACACGGGCGTAGTTGTAAGATTTCCATATTACACTTGCCAGCCCATAGGGACGCACAACGGCGGCGGGGAGGTCGTACACTATTGCATCTCCAACCCCAAAGGCGTGGGTGTCGGTGATGTCGTTGTCTATTGACTTAATGGATGATAAAGCCATGGCGGAGGGGTGGTTGAGAGGAGCGTGTCGACGACAACTGTAGTGACCAGGAGTGACGGAGGGCGCCTTTAAATACACCTGTGTCCCCACCTGGAGGGAGAGGAATGTAGGGGTGTGGGGTAGAGGCCGCCTTCCTCACCTTAAAAGTCTATACACACTCCGTCCAGTCTCGAAGGCTGTAATCTGGTCTCGATGTTGGAAGGTTAATTTTTCCATTTGCCATATCTCCGTCTGGATTTCCTGGGATGAATATTCTTCATAGCGTTTCACCGTCTCTCCAAATGACTTAAAAAACCGTTCTGGAGGGGCACTCAACACAAGACGGTCATAACAATCCCACAATGCATATATCAATCTACATTTGTGTTCGACATACTTGTAGTACTGCTGAGTAGCAACCAACTTCTTTAATAAGAGAGATTTGTCTTCTGGAGGTGTAGCTGGGGGTGGAGTGGGTCTAGAAGCTTGTTCCATGGTGGATATGCAACTGAATATGGTGGTCTTTAAGATGACCTTCATATAGGTCTTCAATACGGCTCCCAATGGGGTCTCCTATGGATGCCCCTCCCCCCTTTTAACTGTGATCTGGCGCGATAATTACGTATGAGGGTTGGGTCTATGCCAGCCATCCTCAGTAAAACCCTTACATCCTCCTTGTCAGTTGCCCTAAATTGTCCCTTAGTAAAGGCTAGAGTTTTAATTATATCTAAAATATTAAAATTTTGTACAGGCTTTAATAAATTTCCGCGACTATTCCACATCACCTGTTGGCTGTTTTGCCCAAACATGTTCAATAATGCTTTGACATGTGGAATTTCCTCAATTTTAAAATTCACATTTATTAAGTTGTCCAGACTTGGATTTTGGAGCTTGATGGTGGCTTTATGAGGAGTGTGCCCAGCAACAATTAGTTGCATTTCGGGTGGAAGGATGGAATGTCCCCCTTTTTTATTTATTTTTTTTTTTTAAAAAGGCGATGGTCGCGCCGGGCGGCCCGCGTTTTTTTTTTTTAAAGGGCGGCGGCGGGCGACGGTCGGTGGGGGCCCCAATGGCATTTAATGGATGTGTGACCAGCCCCGCCCGTCTGGAGGGACTACTGCGGCAACACCGCCCACAGCCCGTTGTTGTCGGGTGAGAGGAGGGGGTGTCCTCTTCCCCCACTCCCCCCATCACCCCTACCAGAGTCACAGTTGGGTAGGTTACAGGTACCACCAACATTATTATTTGAGTTGGATTCGTTTTTTAAAGAGAAGGACATACTTTCACTACCATTACCGCCGGGGGAGGGCAGACCCGCCGCATTAGGAGGTGATGGTGAGTTCTTGTTTTTATTAAATAAATATTTTTCGGCTATGAATCGTGGTACCAGGCAATATTCTTTCACCATTTTTTTTCTCTCGTTACTTATTTACGTAATTACCTTATTAGGGAGGAAATTAACAATACAGCCAAAGGTAGCAGAGCTGCCAATATAGCCCCACCACGTCTGGAGGTCAGGATGAGCTTCTTTTTGTACAAAGGAGTTTTCTTACGTGCTACAGAACGAATGTCATTCTGATATCTCTGTAAGCCATTAATTATCTGAGGTTGAACTGGGATGTTTCGTTTCAGAAAATTGGCAAAAATTTCACAAATTGATTCAATTTCCTGCCGTTTTAAAGCCTTGATTAGTTTATTCCGCTTCTTGGGTGATAAATTGTTTAATAAAAATAACAACTGATGATGTTTCTCTAAGAGAGAGTCCTGTTGAACTGTCATTTTTTGTTAAATTTGACGATGTCTTGAGCTTTAATCCAGCTATTGGCAGAATCTGGGTACCCTCTCCACTTGACGAAATATTCTCTGTGTCCTTTCGATGTTTTCCTGGACTGTAATACCGTTACAGGAAAATAGTCTGGAAGGGATGTTGGGATCAATTCTTGCTCATAAAACATGCCACTGACCGGCTCGTTGTTTAAATCTTTGATTTTATATGTCGGGATTGGATGTGTTCTGTCAATATGTGACACTACAAATACTTCTTCTGTATTTTGGTGCCAAAAGCCTTTGTGAAATATATTCCTGCGCTTTGCCAATCGCACATGCTGTCCAAGGTGCAGCCGTGGACTGATGGCAGTTATGGAGGAGTCATTGTTTAAATACATCTATGCATCTGTCTAAACTTCAAACCTCTCAGTAGTCCATGGCTTCAGAAACTGCACAACCTTGTGAAAATGCAATCAGAAGCTATTTCGGCCCTCCAAGCCACAGTCACCCGACAACAACATACCATAGACCGCCTCCTTGAATCGTCGACGAACAACAACCAAGAAATTCTCAACATACAAACTGTTGCAAATGGTGCAATGGATCAAATACGTAAGATTCAGGCCAAAGAAACCCTCTCAGCTCAAAGTGACCTCCTTCAAAAGCTGGAAAAACAGATCAATCTCCTTCAGATTCACCAGGCGGCTTCCGAAGATGACCAAGAGCAACAACAACTTCATGACTCCCTGATAATTAGCTCTACTGATCTACCTGATGAACAACAAGGTGAGGATTGCTGTAACATAGCCCACACCCTAATTAATTCAAAGATCAGTGTCAATGTTCAAATCAAATCGGCTATTAGGATAGATAAAAACAATCCCCGTAACAGTAGGAGAATGCTCATCAAACTTGCAAATCCCTCTGCGAAGTTTGACCTCATACAATCAGCTGCTAAGCAAAAAACCAACCTCTATATAAATGAGTGTCTTACAAAGCAGCGTGGATCCCTCCTCTTCAGGCTGCGTCAAATTCGCAAACAAAAACCTGGTCTTATCAAGCAGTGCTACACTAGGAATGGTACGATTTTTGCGAAAAAGGAAAGTACAGGAAAAAGATATGAAATAAAATGTGACCAACAACTCCTGGCCTTCTTAAGTGATTGTGGTATATCTGAAAACCTGAACCCGACCAATGCCAGTACTTAAAATAACTCTTTCAGTGCCTGAGCCTAACCTAACTTAATCTAACTTTGTCTAAGGTGCTGTCTCTGCCTTACCATTTACCTAATGTTCTCTCATTCATATAATTTCCTAAATAATCCATCAAGTCTCCTTGCACTTATGCAAGCATCTACCTCAGTTTCATTGTAAAATTTTACTCTTAAATCTAATCTTACCCTATTCCATTTATATTTTAAATTTATTTGTATTGATCTATGTCATTTATTGAAATCAATTATTGATCTCATTTTTGTTCTTTTAATTAAGTTCATACTAATTATAGGTTAAAACTAAGCTAAATAAAATTTATTATCTTTAAGATTATTTTACTTTACAATTATCATTTGTCAATTTTTTTTATATATTCATCTTGACAGTCTCTACTGATTTTTTGTTCTCTCCACCAAACTTGTGTATCCTCCATGGCTATCTAGTGACCTTAATTCTACCTCTAATTGTTTCAATTCTTTTGTTTACTTGCATTTATTGTTGTGTTTTGCCATAATTATTCTCTAATTTAGCAGACTCAATACTTTGTAAGCTCTTATTGTATTGTTATATTATTATATTGTTGTGTTTTGCTATAATTACTTTCTATTTTACAGCAGATTTAGTTTTCATCTGTTCCTGTAATTGCTTATCTTATTGTATCGTGACATTCTTATCTATATGCTTACTGATATTGATCCTGATCGAAATCTTCTGTCCCATATCCACACTCATCAGCACATTGATCATCATTATTGCAGGTATTACACAGCAAATCTTGCAAAAAACAAACTCCTAAATAGCACCTGCTTATCAGTTTACAACCAAAATGTTAGGTCACTTGGTAAACACTTTGATGATATAAATGCACTTCTTACAGCACTAGGTACTAAATTATCTTTCATCATTTTAACAGAAACTTGGCTAAGTAATGACTATACCCAACTCTACAATTTAGCTGGTTATAAAGCCATTCATAACTGCAGGCCTAATAAAAAAGGTGGCGGTACAGCAATATATTACAAAGATACCTTCACTTGCAATAGTGTCATTAGTGATAGAGACGACTATTGTGAATATACCTTTGCCAAGTTCTCCAGTAAATCCCTTAAATCCTCCCTGATAATCGGTGCCATCTATAGATTTCCTAATACCAACATAGCTTTATTCTCTGACAATGTAAGGAATCTTATCATAAATAACAATCTCAACAAAAATCACATTATTCTGGGAGGTGATTTCAATATTGACCTGGGTCTTCAAAACAACCCTCAAGTTGACTATTTCCGTAACAGCATGCACTCCTGTATGCTTATCCCCACAATCACCAAGCCCACCCGGGTCACTCAAACATCTGCCACTACCCTGGATCACCTATGGACTAATATAACAGCTCCCCTTACATCTGGGGTAATTTATGACAGAACAACTGACCACTATCCTACTTTCCTCATAGCAAACATTGACACATCACCACCAGAAACCAAAAAACTTTCATTCAGGCTACATAGTGAATCAGCTTTAGGCAATCTCTCTAATGCACTTCACAATATTAACTGGGAATCTGAATTTAATAATTCACAGGATATAAACTCATCAACTAACCTCTTTCTCTCCAAAACTCTAAGCCTCTACAACACTCACTGTCCCCTCCTTACCAAACAAGTAACTGATAAAAGAAAAAATAACCCGTGGCTCACAAGTGGCATAATTAAATCAATCAACAAAAAACATGAATACGAAAAGAAATTTAGGAGTGGCCTAATTTCAATGGAAGTAGTTAAAAGGTACTCATCAGTGCTTACCAGTATCATAAGAAAAGCAAAACTTTCATATTATGAGACTAGATTCAAAGAAGCAAAAGGCAACATGAAAAGCACATGGAATACCATCTCTAACATCCTGGGAACTAAACAACACTCCCACAACCAGATAACACTCTCTAAGGATGGCCTTACACTGTCATCTGACTTAGAAATGGCGAATGAATTTAACAGCTTCTTTTCATCGATTGGTGCTAACCTTGCAAGTAAAATCCCACAGACTCAGACACATATCAACACATATCTCTCAGGCAGCTATCCAAACTCTCTTCTCCTCTCACCAGTCAGCCCGTCAGATGTTGTGTCCATCATACACTCACTAAAAACCAAAGCTGGGAACATCAGTGAAATCCCATCCATTGTATACAAGAGCGCCTCCCCTGCCCTTGCACCACCTATAGCTCTGCTGTTCAACAAATCCCTTGAGTGTCATACCTTCCCTGATATCCTTAAAAACGCAAGAGTAACGCCAGTTCATAAAGGAGGTAATCCGTCAGACATAAACAACTACAGACCAATATCGAACCTACCCATACTATCAAAAATATTTGAAAAAATTATCTACAAACAGCTCTACTCCTATCTCGTAAAATTCGACATTCTTAGCCCCTGTCAGTTTGGCTTTCGCTCTCAAAAGAGTACCAACGATGCAATTATTAGTCTCCTTGATATAATTTACTCCGCCCTTGACAAAAATGAGTTTCCAATTGGACTCTTCATTGACCTGAGAAAGGCCTTTGATACTGTTAATCACGATTACCTCTTATGTAAACTCCATCATTATGGAATCCGAGGCCATGCACTGGACTATATCCAATCATATCTTAGTGATAGACACCAATGTGTAGCCATCAATAATATAATCTCTCCCATTCTACCAATAACCGTTGGAGTGCCTCAGGGCAGCATCTTGGGACCCCTACTATTTCTTATATACATTAATGATGTATATAAGATGTATATTAATGCCTAATGTCTCTAACATTCTGAAACCTATTTTGTTTGCTGATGATACTACCCTCATTTACTCCAACCGCAACCCACATACACTAAATGATGTTGTTAATAATGAACTAAAAAAAGTCCCCTTATGGATGTCAACCAACAAACTAACACTTAACATAGAAAAGACCTACTACATCTTATTTGGAAGCAAATCTACAAATGCTATTCAGCTTCAGATTGACAATGTAAACATTAGCAATAAAAATGATGGAAAGTTTCTTGGCATATTCCTAGACAAGAGACTCAACTTCAGTACCCACATACAACACATAACTAAGAAAGTCCCTAAAACAGTTGGTATACTCTCCAAAATCAGATATTATGTTCCTAACTCTGCTCTCATCTCTCTATATTATGCACTAATCTATCCCTATCTCAACTATGGTATCTGTGCATGGGGTTCAACCACTGCAAACCACCTCAAGTGGTTTGCAGTGGTTGAACCACTGCACACTGTGAAACCACCATCACCCAGCAAAAATCAGCTATCAGAATAATATCAAATTCTGCTTTCAGACAACACACAGCCCCCTTGTTTAACTCCCTAAACATGCTAAACATAATCTCACTCCACAAATTCTCTTGTGTCAACTACATTTACAAAACCCTATTCTTAAATGCAAATCCTTGTCTGAAACTCTTCCTGGACAGATGTAATAGGACCCATTATCACCACACCAGAAATAAATATCTCTTCGATATCCCCAGAGTTAAACTTAATTTGTGTAAACACTCTATGCAAATAAAGGGACCCAGTTTATGGAATTCACTCCCTACTGAATTGAAAAGCTGTCCAACTTTTACATCATTCAAAATCAATACTAAAAAGTACCTAATTTCATCTTCATAGTTTTTCTCTTTTTGCCTTAAAATTGTACTGTATCTATTGCTACCCAATCTCCCAACCTTTTTGTTCCCAATTTGAACATCTTTACCATTGAGATCATTGCTGTTTTCTTATATGTGCTGCCATTCTATTGTATGGTGTTTATAAATCTTGTTTATCTGTATCTTTTGCTACCCAGTCTCCCAATCTTTATGTACCCATTCTGAACATCTTTACCATTGTGATCATTGCTGTCTTATATGTGCTGTCAATCTGCTGTATGGTGTCTATTAATGTTGTTTAAATTACTAATCAAGCTGTCAATGTAATCAATCAGAGCTTTAATATAACAATGTACTTTAATATACTTACTTATCTCTCTCATCTCATTTTTCTCTTGTAATGTATCTTTCATTTATCAATTCTGATTGAACTTACCTACTTAAAATTATCTGCTAGATTAAGGACCTGCCCGAAACGCTGCGCGTACTAGTGGCTTTACAAGAATGTAATTACTGTACTATCCAATGTATTCTCACAAACCCAATGTACCTTCTTGTATATATATAAATAAAATAAAATAAAAATAAAATAAAACAATACCTTAAACTGTCTTCGTATATCTTCAATATTTTGCAACTTATGAATGGCATGAGGAGTATTTTTCAGTATCCTGTGGAATGTGTGGTTGTACACGTCCACAACTTTAGGGAGGATGTGGATGTATTTTAATGAATTAGCTTGAGTCATATAATGATACAGTTTATGTTTTAAAGTTCTGATGGCACGCTCCACTATGCTAGATTTAATTTCCGAAAATACACTATATAATTTAATATTTTTCTTATTAAATTAATTTTGAACTGACTTGTTGTAAAATTCTCTACCTCGGTCAGTGAATATCCGCCTTACACCGAGAAACTGAGGCGTTTCCTCTAATATCTTCTTCAGAGCGACTAACACATCACTCAAATTTTTTGTTTTTAAAGTTTGAGTCTGCATTAGGCGGAAATAAACATCGACACAAATTAAAATATATTTAACACCATTATTGAATTTTTGTAAACTACAAAAGTCCCCTAGGTCACAGGCAATTATGGTACGAGGTTTAGGGGCCAATATTTTCCGTCGGGGGAACCTAACTAAATTTCCTCTATGTAACGTGTAAGATCGCTCTCCATGAAGAAATTCCTTCACATCTGCAACACTAATGTTGGGGTCTTTAAGTCTGGCAGCCTTATAAAATTTTTGAATTGACCCTGTGAAACCACCCAGGCTAGAAATGTCATTATAGATGTTGGTGAGAATTGTCCGTTTCTGTGTCATTAGAGACATTTTTTTTTTTTTTTTTTTTTTTTTTGTTGATTACATTTGATACACAATTTCACACCGGTCTTCGTTGGTGATGCTCGTTCGTAGTTGTAATGCCTCAGGAACCGTCAGATCGACCAATAAGTAACCATACTTGTTCTGGGATATTTCCCGACGGTATATTTCAACGAAACTACTAGTAGTTTTTCGCCCATATAACTGGCCACTTAAAATTTCAAGTTGGGTTATGTCTCTCTACTTCATTAATATATAATGACTACAATTCAGAGTTATTGTCCTGGCATATTTCCCCTGGGGAAACAAATTTTGACTAATTAGAATTACGGAAATATTACCGTGTCTCCCTCGTGTGAAGATATTGGCTATAATTGGACTCTGTATGGCTTCCAGGTATAAGTCATCAATTATATACAAAACTGACTCATTTGAAAAAGGATCTTTATACTCTAGTGGGTTAATCAGGTCCTGGGAGACAGTAACCTTGTTTCGCAGAGAGGGAATGTTTGAAAGAGGTTGTTCTGTATTATTTGCAGATGACACTAAAATTTTTGAGAATTTCCCGTGGTATTTAACACTTAAATTCCCCACTAGGGTCGTTTTCCCAGAATTGCTGAATCCAGCTACAAATATTCTTGCTGGGTGGTGGAAAATATTAAGTTGCTCGTCTGTGACAGGCGTACACTCCTCCATATTTTCCCCATAAATGGTTCAATTACCTATGGGCGGTCGCTTATATATTCATATTATATATATATATATATATATATATATATATATATATATATATATATAACTGAAAACTCACACCCCAGAAGTGACTCGAACCCATACTCCCAGAAGCAACGCAACTGGTATGTACAAGACGCCTTAATCCACTTGACCATCACGACCGGACATAATGAGGTGATAGCCGAAGCTATATGAACCACCCCACCGCCGGCACTCGGATAGTTATCTTGGGCATAGCATTTTACCAAATCACCTCATTCTTTGGGGCACACGTGAGGAACACAAATGCGAACAAGCCTGAAAGCTTGTTCGCAGCTTGTTCGACCGAGTATAGGTTCGAGTCACTTCTGGGGTGTGAGTTTTCAGTTGCATATGTCCTGGGGACCATTCAGGCTTGTTCGCATTTGTGTTCCTCACGTGTGCCCCAAAGAATGAGGTGATTTGGTAAAATGCTATGCCCAAGATAACTATCCGAGTGCCGGCGGTGGGGTGGTTCATATAGCCTCGGCTATCACCTCATTATGTCCGGTCGTGATGGTCAAGTGGATTAAGGCGTCTTGTACATACCAGTTGCGTTGCTTCTGGGAGTATGGGTTCGAGTCACTTCTGGGGTGTGAGTTTTCAGTTGCATATGTCCTGGGGACCATTCAGGCTTGTTCGCATATATATATATATATATATATATATATATATATATATATATATATATATATATATATATATATATATATATATATATATATATATATATATATATATTAGTATATTTTGGTAGCAGTCTTTCCTGTAGACATATATTATTAAATATGACCGAAAAAGTAAGATTAATAATTCTAACACGAATTTTCTCAATCTTTCGTACATTACGCTTCACTGTTGGAGGTAAATCAAAAATCACTTCTCCAAAATTCATTTTTATTTCTAGTCTGACGCGACACGGGCGCGTTTCGTAAAACTTATTACATTTTCAAAGACTTCACAAATACACAACTGATTAGAACTTGCGTTTCCCTGATTTTATATCTACATTTGAGTGAGGTGGGAAGGGTGATGTGGCATTACATTTGAGTGAGGTGGGAAGGGTGATGTGGCTTTACATTTGAGTGAGGTGGGAAGGGTGATGTGGCATTAACACAAGACAGAACACTGGGGGATATTAATAGGGTATTAAAAGTATCAACACAAGACAGAACAGAAACAATGGGTATTGAATAGAAGTGTTTGTAGAAAGCCTATTTGTCCATATTTCTTGATGCTTCTATATTGGAGCGGAGTCTTGAGGTGGGTAGAATATAGTTGTGCAATAATTGGCTGTTGATTGCTGGTGTTGACTTCTTGATGTGTAGTGCCTCGCAAACGTCAAGCCGCCTGCTATCGCTGTATCTATCGATGATTTCTGTGTTGTTTACTAGGATTTCTCTGGCGATGGTTTGGTTATGGGAAGAGATTATATGTTCCTTAATGGAGCCCTGTTGTTTATGCATCGTTAAACGCCTAGAAAGAGATGTTGTTGTCTTGCCTATATACTGGGTTTTTTGGAGCTTACAGTCCCCAAGTGGGCATTTGAAGGCATAGACGACGTTAGTCTCTTTTAAAGCGTTCTGTTTTGTGTCTGGAGAGTTTCTCATGAGTAGGCTGGCCGTTTTTCTGGTTTTATAGTAAATCGTCAGTTGTATCCTCTGATTTTTGTCTGTAGGGATAACGTTTCTATTAACAATATCTTTCAGGACCCTTTCCTCTGTTTTATGAGCTGTGGAAAAGAAGTTCCTGTAAAATAGTCTAATAGGGGGTATAGGTGTTGTGTTAGTTGTCTCTTCAGAGGTTGCATGGCTTTTCACTTTCCTTCTTATGATGTCTTCGATGAAACCATTGGAGAAGCCGTTATTGACTAGGACCTGCCTTACCCTACAGAGTTCTTCAGTAAGAGTTCTGAAGAACTCTGTAGGGTAAGGCAGGTCCTAGTCAATAACGGCTTCTCCAATGGTTTCATCGAAGACATCATAAGAAGGAAAGTGAAAAGCCATGCAACCATGCAATAAAAAAAAATTGACCTCATACATAATGAAATGAGTAGCTTTATCATTTCATAAGAAAAAAATTAGAGAAAATATATTAATTCAGGAAAACTTGGCTTATTAGGCAAAACGGGCCTTGCATAGTAGGCTGAGAAGTGCGTTCTGGCTACTAGGTACAACATATATATATATATATATATATATATATATATATATATATATATATATATATATATATATATATATATATATGTCGTACCTAGTAGCCAGAACGCACTTCTATGCCTACTATTCAAGGCCCGATTTGCCTAATAAGCCAAGTTTTCATGAATTAATTGTTTTTCGACTACCTAACCTACCTAACCTAACCTAACCTAACGTTTTCGGCTACCTAACCTAACCTAACCGATAAAGATAGGTTAGGTTAGGTTAGGTAGGGTTGGTTAGGTTCGGTCATATATCTACATTAATTTTAACTCCAATAAAAAAAAATTGACGTCATACGTAATGAAATGGGTAGCTTTATAATTTCATAAGAAAAAAATTAGAGAAAATATACTAATTCATGAAAACTTGGCTTATTATGCAAATCGGGCCTTGAATAGTAGGCATAGAAGTGCGTTCTGGCTATTAGGTACGACATATATATATATATATATATATATATATATATATATATATATATATATATATATATATATATATATATATATATATATATATATATATATATATATATATATATATATATATATATATATATATATATATATATATATATATATATATATATATATTTATTTATATAGATAAGTAGGAGCAGGAATGAGAAGTGGACTGATTTGAGTGCTGGGGAGGATATATATATATATATATATATATATATATGTCGTACCTAGTAGCCAGAACGCACTTTTTGGCCTACTATGCAAGGCCCGATTTGCCTAATAAGCGAAGTTTTCATGAATTAATATATTTTCTCTAATTTTTTTCTTATGAAATGATAAAGCTACCCATTTCATTATGTATGAGGTCAATTTTTTTTTATTGGAGTTAAAATTAACGTAGATATATGACCGAACCTAACCAACCCTACCTAACCTAATCTAACCTATCTTTATAGGTTAGGTTAGGTTAGGTAGCCGAAAAAGTTAGGTTAGGTTAGGTTAGGTAGGTTAGGTAGTCGAAAAACAATTAGTTCATGAAAACTTGGCTTATTAGGCAAATCGGGCCTTGCATAGTAGGCTGAGAAGTGCGTTCTGGCTACTAGGTACGACATATATATATATATATATATATATATATATATATATATATATATATATATATATATATATATATATATGTCGTACCTAGTAGCCAGAACGCACATCTCAGCCTACTATGCAAGGTCCGATTTGCCTAATAAGCCAAGTTTTCATGAATTAATGTTTTTTCGACAACCTAACCTACCTAACCTAACCTAACTTTTTCGGCTACCTAACCGAACCTAACCTATAAAGATAGGTTAGGTTAGGTTAGGTAGGGTTGGTTAGGTTCGGTCATATATCTACGTTAATTTTAACTCCAATAAAAAAATATTGACCTAATACATAATAAAATGGGTAGCTTTATCATTTCATAAGAAAAAAATTAGAGAAAATATATTAATTCAGGAAAACTTGGCTTGTTAGGCAAATCTGGCCTTACATAGTAGGCCAAAAAGTGCGTTCTGGCTACTAGGTACGACATATATATATATATATATATATATATATATATATATATATATATATATATATATATATATATATATATATATATATATATATATATATATATATATATATATATTTATTTATTTATTTATTTATTTGTTTATTTATTCTAGGTAAGCGTGATCGTGATGTCTCGAGTTGGTGATATTTGTAGAATTTGTGGATGGCACTCATCACATCTCTTCGTTCATAGATGTTACACATGTTTCTTCTGCGGAGAAACTGCATGTGTACAGTCTAGTGGTGAACACAGGAGAACCTGTGCTGGAGGTATGACCATATTTTATATATTTATTTATTTATTTATTTATTTATTTATTTATTTATTTATGGATATTTAATTCAAATGAGAAATATTAAGATGGGTTTTCCCCTTCCCCGTGAGTGTGGGAGAGTGTGTGTATATAAATTATACACTATTTCCTTCATTAGGTAAACGTCGCCAGCCCACCCTCCCTTCCAGAGAGGATGGCTTCATGTGCTTCTTGTGTGGAAATACCACCTTGAGACCTCACCACACTTTCCCTTGTGATAATTGTGGGACCTCTGTGTGTGAGGACTTGACCTCTGAACATCTACAAACATGCCCCCGTGGTGAGTGAATAAACCCTCCACCTTTATTTCTCTTAAGAATCTTTTTTTTTGAGAACTTATGTCATCGGGTTTAGCGAGTGGGTGTTGCCTTTTATTATTATTATTATTATTATTATTATTATTATTATTATTATTATTTTCCAGGGGTGATTCAGAGGCAGGTAGGAGAGGAACATGACAAAGCACAGCGTGACAATAACACCTAAGGTGGAGGTGGGGTTAGACAGTCCATTGCAAATGGAGGGGAGGGGGGAGAGGAAGTGATGAGTGATGATGATGATGATGATGATGATGATGGTGATGATGACGACGATGGTGGTGGTGATGGTGATAGGGGTGACATCTCTCAGCCGGGCCCTAGTGGTCTTAGACCTCTTGTCAACAATCGAGTTAATGACTTAATTAGTGATGAAAATTCCCCAGATGAGGAGGATGTTATAGACACTCCCCACTTAATTAATAGGGTGAGGGTCCTGGGGGATCTCTTTACTAGGATGGAATATTCCATCCCCTCAGCCTTTGCCACAGACCCTATAGGACTCCTAAGCAACTTTAGGGACTATTACATATCTGAAATAGAGAATTACATGAATTCTCTTGGGGGACATGGCAATTTTACTTCGTCATTAAAAATCCTTCTCGAAGTAAAGGTAACACTTTTAAAACAACGACTCACAGAAGATGATGACTTTAGGGAACACTTCATAACAACACCTGCTAGACTGGTAACTCTTGAGGAAGTGGGTAATCTTATTGATAGCTGGATGGGTTATATGATTACACGACTGGAAGATCTCCTTTCAGAAACAGAGGGGAGTGATTTCATATTATATAATGTCGATTTCCTCAAAATCGTCATCTGTAATGCAAGTGTAAGGTCAGTTTTGGGGGATTATGTCCCTTATCCCCCCTTTCTAAGGGGACGGTATGAGGTCTTCAACCCAAACCCTGCTGGTAACAATAAAACATGCATTATTCAGTGCATTGCTGCTTTTCTGGCATCACAACAAGGGTGGAAGTGGAGACGTATAGGGAGACTTGTAGAGTCTCACTCTAGGATTAGGAAAATGGTCAAATACGTCAATTTATCCTTCCCTCTGTCTTGGGAGGATATCTCTAAATTGGAGAATAGAAATAAACTATCCATTTTTTTGTATTCAATACACAAACATACAGACGGCGTCTATCACGTCTCTCTTTGTCGTCGTGGTAGCAGACAGTACTCGGTCATAGTTCCTTTATTGTTATTGGGGGAATCTCATGTGGCCCTAATTAAAGAGTTCGATAAGTTCCTACGGAACTTTACTCACAGCCACAGACGAAAGACAGTCTTCTGTAGAAACTGTCTCTCAGAATATCAAAATTCGTCTGAGCTAACAAATCACTCATCTTCCTACGACATCACTCAGAAAATTATTTACCCTCAGCCTGGGGACACACTCCATTTTAAAAATACGGGGAAAGGTTACTCCCCTTCCCATGTGGGCTATTTTGATTTTGAGTGTGTCCTAAGCACTGAGGATTGTCTAGGTTCTGTTACAGCCATACATAGACCTATAGCATACAGCTATATAATTGTTGATAGGAACCACACTGTCATTGATAAATTTACTTATTTTGGGGGGGACAGTGTTATTCATTTCATGCAGCGAGTTGCTACCAAATGGGAAATTATCAGATCCACTCTCCCCCATTATGAAATAGACATGTCTCTTGAGGATATGATCCATTTTAGGAGACAGACTCACTGCCAGTTTTGTGAGGAGGTATTTACCCCCTCCAATTTCAAGGTTCAACATCATGATCACCTTAGGGAAAAACTCAATTATATTGGAGCTCTATGTAATTACTGCAACCTCCGCCACAAGAATGCTCTAGAGAGTTTAGTCCTAATTGCTCATAATATGTCTTATGACATGGGCTTAATTTTGAGGGAGTTTGCCATGGGTTCAAATATTAAGAGCAATATCCTCATGAGACAGGGGACGAAATATCTTAAGGTAGAAATAGGGAAGCTTAAATTTCTTGATTCACTGGCTTTTATTACAGGTAGTCTTTCATCCCTAGCAAAGACCCTCATTGATTCAGCCAGCCCCTTAACATTCACTCACTCAATGATAGAAGGTTTGCCCAAAAAGAGTCACCACCTACTCTTAAAGGGTAAGCAGTTTTTCCCTTATGAATATACCACAAAAATCAGCTGCTTTAATGACACAACACTCCCTCCTATTGAAATGTTCTACAGCTCCCTAAACAAATCAGGTATAACTTTGGAAGAATATAGACATTCTAAATTAGTATGGGAGGCTACAGGGTGTAGGACATTAAAAGACTACCTGCTCATTTATTTGAGGTGTGATGTAGGATTACTGGCTGACATTTTTACACACCACAGGGCAATTCTAAATGATATATATTCTTTAGAATTGACACACTATTGTAGCCTCCCAGGGTACTCCTACGACTGCTTCCTGAAAAGTAGCAGAATATCGTTGGAGTTAAGTGCAGATGTGACGTTGCACAATCTCTTATCACAAAACATACGAGGGGGTTTTACAACTGCAGTTAGGAGTTGTGTCAGAGCTAACAACCGCTATGTCAACCCATCTTTTAACCCCCAGGAGGATAGGTCTTCATTCTTACTGTATCTAGATTTCAACTCCCTCTATGGGAGTTGTATGACTAAGAAATTGCCCTATGGGGGACTAAGGAGACTCATCTGATGAGATGAACTCCTTCATTAGCGGGGGGAAGATAATGACAGAACAGCCATTCTCTTCTAACAAAGGGTACTGGCTCTTAATTGACACCAAACACATAAGACCTGAAATAGCTAGACTAACAGACGATCTACCCCTTTGTTTACACCATAGGGGAATAAGTATGGAGGATATCTCACCATTTAGTAGGGGACTTCTGGAAACAAATAATATTACAAATCTCCCTAAAAAAAATATTAAACTGGTTGGAGATCATCTCCCCAAGAAACATTATTTCATATCTCTTCACCTTTTACAACTATTTATTGAGATAGGACTTGAAGTGGAAACAATACATGCAATTTACGAGTTCCGTCAGTCAGATTTTATGGCAGAATTTGTTAACACCAACGTTAACAATAGAAATGCCTCCACCAGTAACGATAGGAAAAACTCTTCAAATTACTGACGAACAGTGTTTTTGGTAAAACACTACTGAACCCAGCCCATTATGCCATTGACACCAAACTAGTGACTTCAGCTAGGGTCTTTTTACGAGAGGTGAAGAATCCTCGCTTTAAACGAATGGTGCATTTAGGTGACAATAAATTATTGTCTGTCAGTTCCAGACCATTTATTAAAATTACTCATCCTAATTACATTGGGTTCCAGATTCTTGAGCTAGCAAAATACAGTTTGTACCATTTTTGGTACAGGGTACTTAAGAACCACTATTCAGATAGGGTACAACTGCTGTATAGTGATACAGACAGTTTCATTTTCAGCTTACTAGCTGAAGATGTCTTTAATGAGATGGGGAAAGAACCCCTTAGTTTGTGGATGGATACGAGTAATTTTCCTGAAACTCACCCCTTGTATGGTCCTTCTAAAAAGGGTGTTTTAGGGCTGTTAAAGTCAGAGGTGTCAGATAAACACATCCTTGAAGTTGTGGCACTCAAGCCCAAAATGTATAGTGTGTTTTTGCTTGACAATAAAAATTCCATCACCGCTAAGGGTATTCCCCGAGCTGTGCAAAGATCTTTAACACATAACCACTTTAAAGAGACCTTTCACAGTAATGGGATAGTAAATACTTTCAATTATTCACAAATAAGAAATATAGGGGGGCAGATGGCAACCACATTCAATACTAAGAGGGGTTTAAGTGCATTTGATGATAAGCGCTTTTACCTAAATAAATACACTAGCCTAGCGTATGGTCACCCAGACATACCATCGGATCCCCACCCCAACACCTCAGCCCAAGGAATGTCCACCGAGAGTGAAGGTGGTGACGTCATTGAACCACAAGGAGAGGAAGGACAACGCTCCACCAGCGAGAGTGAACCCTATGACGTCAGCAGTCAGTCACCTGAGGGAGGCCCACTACAACCCATTCACTCTCTCAGGGATGATGAGCCATCATCTTCGTCCCAGGAGGAGGAGGGGGAGGAAGACCCCACAACGGACCTGTGGGCACGGAGGAGGGCCCTTGTTAGTAAATATTATGTGGGGGGAGATGACCTACAATACGACAATGTTTAACCCTATGTACTTTGATAATATAATCTATAAATCATCAGGATTATTTCTTTTTCTCCTTCTTTAAGTATAAAAGCTTAAAATTTAACCAACTTAAAAACAACTAAGGGAGGAGGGTCCCTCTTACGGTACACTCAAGGTCATCAAATACGAGGAAGGGTGGTAAGGGGGGACCACCCCTACTGAGAGGATCCTGTTTTTACACCTGTCCCATAGAGGGGGGCGTAACTGCCGCTCACCTGAGTGTTTATTATACAAATAAATTCATTTTTTTACTTAAATATACTGTCATACTTTTCTGTATAAATGAACATGAACATGAACATAGCGGCACATAATAGATACCTATCTTCACTGTTTTTTGACTGCTGCCACTCACACCTTGGGTGACCTAATATGGAGTGGCACTATGTGGCTCCCCGCTTCTGATTTTCTTATCTGATTTCCATACACAGGTGGCTCTATGTGGCACGATCTTCACTACTGTGGTTTGCTAATGTTAGTTAAGAGAAATGTGGGGTAATGGTCTGTAGTGCTATCGGTGATTATACCTGAAGTAAGCGGAGAGGTTATGTTGGTCCAGATGTGATCTAGAGTCGTAGCAGTACTATCAGTGATTCTAGTTGGTCTAGTGATTAAGGGTATGAGGAAGCAGGAATTCATACAGTTGAGGAAGCTAACAGCAGTAGGGTGTTCAGGCTCGCAGAGGTCAATATTAAAGTCCCCTGTGATAATTAGATGGTTTTTGTTCAGTCTGTTATCTAGTATTAGATTTCTAAGGTTTGAGTTGAATTCAGACACATCAGTGTTAGGAATTCTATAGACTGCACCCACAGACAGGACAGACTCGACACCCTTGACTCTGAAACTGGCGAAGATATACTCCCCACAGCAGTCTCTAGTTCTAATTATTTTTAAGCATGTTAGTTCTTGGTGGTAGTAAAGAGCAGTACCACCACCTCTCTGAAGTTGACGACAGTTGTGAATTGCCGAGTAGCTATGCATGTTAAAGAGTTGAGTAGTATCCTCTTTCAACCACGTTTCAGTAAGTATAATAAAAGAGAATTTGTTGTCAATAGTTTCAATCAAGGCACTAACATCATCGAAGTGTTTACCTAGGGATCTAACGTTCAAGTTGATTACAGAGATATTGTGATTATCTGTTAATACATTGTTTACATCATGTGCTGTAAAATATCTGCAATTTTGATCATTGAAGTGATGATTGTCATAGATAGTGGATAAGAGGTTTAGTTCTGGGTCTATACTTGTCTGCATAAAAAGGCTGTTTGCAGGAAAACAAGGCAAGAATAGCAAATTACAAAATAGAAAACAAAGAAAAAAGTAGATTAAAAATTCTAAAGTAAAATAAACTTAATGGTAATTTTAAGTAAAAAGAAAAAAAAACTTAATGGGAACTAGGAATATAAAAAATTAACTAGAATAATTAATAACAATATATGACCAAAAAAGTAAAAAAACAATTATGAAATCTATAACATGAAAAGCTTGCTTACTATACTATTATAAGTACACTATAGTTGAATACTAAAGTTACACTAATATGCCGCAGAAGCTGAGCTGGTGTTTTGTCTGCTAATCTTTTGTCAGTGAGGAGTTGGTCCCTTTGTTGAATGCGGCGTTTCATTGCTGCCTGTAGAAGAGCGGCCTTCAATGCAGTGTACGTCCTGGTGTCCGGTGATGACAGCGGAGGCAGTGTGCATAGCCTCCGAGGTAAGTGTTGGCAGGGTACAGGCATATCGGGCTTTCTCAGTCGAAATTTCGTGAAGGTCGAAAATAGCCTACATCTGCATGAACCAAAATTCTGGCTCATCTGCGTTGTATGCTAGAAACCTGGTAGATAAATCCATGACGAAGATCTAGTTTGTGACTAAGTGTTCTTTTTCACTCACTGGGTCACCAATGTAACGGTTCTATTGTTACGTAAAGTATGGTGACAATAAACACAGACACTAAGATACTATATATATATTTGGTCGAGTATACAGAAGTACACAGGTGATACTATGGTGTGAGTTGAGCGCACTGAGCGTCGGTACAGTATCTCGCAAGTATCTGCTCTAGACCACACTTCAAAGTAGACTAGTTAATGTTTGCTATTCTGCTGCTTATATGCTCGGGCAACACCTCACCGTGTTGCCTGGGCAAGGCCTCACCTCATTCATCTCCAAAGGTTGACAGGAATATTAACAATGCATTTGGAGCGAGTATATTATTGGGATAATCTACTCGCTACAGGTTCTTTTAGGCCGAACCCAAATTCCGTGGTGTAGTGAAACAGTCTCCGTGGTGTAGTGGTAAGACACTCGCCTGGCGTTCCCCGAGCGCTATCTCATGGGTTCGTATCCTGGCCGGGGAGGATTTACTGGGCGCAATTCCTTAACTGTAGCCTCTGTTTAATGCAACAGTAAAATGTGTACTTGGATGAAAAAACGATTCTTCGCGGCAGGGGATCGTATTCCAGGGACCTGCCCGAAACGCTACGCGTACTAGTGGCTGTACAAGAATGTAACAACTCTTGTATATATCTCAAAAAAAAAAAATTTGGGTCGATTTGGGTAATTCTATGGACCCGTAACGGGATCTAAGTGTGGTTTCGACCACTCGTAGCTTTACGTAAACTGGACAATTTTTCTCTACTACATAACACTGGGATCGATTTTAAGAGTTTGGTACATAAACAAAAGATTATAAAAATTGAATCTAGTGAAGAGGAGTCCTTCGTGTTAGTTATATACGCATTCTCTGCTTGAAACTTAAATTAAATATGTCTTTTATGATAGTAGAATTAG
The DNA here is from genome assembly GCF_020424385.1 of Procambarus clarkii. NCBI lineage: Eukaryota > Metazoa > Arthropoda > Malacostraca > Decapoda > Cambaridae > Procambarus > Procambarus clarkii. Next base: position 32,495 of record NW_025553810.1, read on the forward strand.
TTTTATAATAACAAGATATTATACCCGTAGTCATTAAGTAAATAGCACTGGTGAACATGAAATATGAGAGAAGGTGATGAGCCCTGCCTGATGGGATCATTTACTATCACCAAATGCCCCTGTTCACCTAGTAGTAAGGGTGTACCTTAGCTATACATACCCATTTCTAATTTATTTAGTTTGGTTTTATTTTGAAATTAAATCTGGGTGAGACATAAAATAAAAATATGCTGCACAAATAATGTTAGGTAAGGAGAAGGGTAAAAATGTCAAAAACTTTATTCATTGAATACTTAAAGCTATAATTATGACTATATAGACTATTAAAAAAGAGAGAGGGAAGTAGGGGTCCAAGACCTCTTCCTGTTATACAATTTGGGTGTGGAACAAGTAATTATCAAAAGAAGGCACCATGCCGGGAAGGCTATGTAGCAGTAAGGCAGTGAGGTGAGGCAGCTACTTATTTGAGAAATGCTTATTTTATTTACCTTATAAGCTGAGGCAACTTATTTTATTTGAGGAATACTCAGCTGATTCCTCTACATTTAGCATGGAACAAATTTGTGTCCAAGACCTCTTCCTGTTTCACAATATAGCTGTGTGTAACCAAACTAGAAGTGCTCTACAAATCAAGGGACCCAGAATGTGGAATGACCTCCCGAATCATGTCAAAGGCTGTACCTCTCTCAACCAGTTTAAGAGTTAAACCATGTACTGCCTAATTAACTGCATGTAACCTAACTTACCTCCTAAATGTCAACCCATGTCTTGCTATTTTTTAAACAACGCTGTTCACCAACATGTGCAATTGCTGATTTATGCTATGTTAACCCCTGCTTTTTGTATTTTTTATTCCTTCTTTCAACACAATTTATACCTAATCTCGATTACTATTAAGTTTTAGTCTGTGTTTTTTCCCCCCACAACTTGCCCGAAATGCTATGAGTATTAGTGGCTTTAGGTATTGTATGTACTAGCTCTGTCTATAAATCCAACATTATGTTTGTAAATCAACTGTATGTACTTTTCCTGAATAAAATGTATTTATTATTTATTTTTTAATCAGTAAGTATCAAAAGAAGGCACCAAGCTGGGAAGGCTATGTAGCACCATTGTGTGTAACAATAAACTAATTTTTTTTTTTAACAAATAATGCACCTGTATGGTAAAACAAATCCTGTCAGCTGTAAAAATATTGATGCAGTTATTTAAATGAAAAATATAATTAAAGAAATATTACTGGTTTATTTTTATTCTATCTTTTTGTACTGTACAGTATATCCAACGAAGTGAAAAATTGAGACATAATGCACAATTTAATGAATGATTAGCATGGATTAGCAGTTCAAAAGAAATATGACTATTACATATTGTCACGTGGAGGTGGGCCGGGGCTCTGCTAGCACTCGGCTGCTAGGGGCTCAAAAGGCCGAATACTCAGCCCCTCCGACTCCCGGGATTCACCGGAGTCTCCTTGGTCACACAGGAGAGGACCAACAATGCCCACCTCTGCAGGTCTTTGCTTCCACTACAAAAAGGGGGGTGCCACTGATTCACCCTGGAAGCCCTTCAGTCAAACACGGGGAAACTGCTGTTAACAGTTCCGGCCTAGACCCATGGAGGAGTGAAGGAAGACTCAGGCTTACCTTATAATAATAACCTCCCTGAGTCTTGCCTGCCAGACAAAAAGGTTGCAGGAACTCCTTTCCCGCCTGTCTTCTTTATCTTCTTAACAAGGTCGCCAGCTGGGTTATTATATCTGCACCCCAGCAATGTAGTTCAGTGGGTGTATTATATATTGTTTGTAGCCAGAAGATTGCTACTCCCATAGATCTGCTACTAGACTGTCGGCCCAGGGTACTCTCCCAGGAAGGTCTGTGTGGCTTTACCTCTCTCTAGCCACCACGTTACTAGTCGCCACCATTCAGGCACTGATACTGATCGGATGGCTAAGGGTACACTTTTATATAGGTCCGTGCTGTCTTTACCACTCTCCAGGCAATAAGAACTGCTATAGAGAACGTAGTGTTCCCTAGGTGGTACTATAATAACCTTCGTGTATGCTCATAGAGAAATATTATAAATGGAGGCACACTTAAACACAGTGATAAAATGTGTGAATTTACTGATGCAAATTACATGAACACACACACAATCACAAGTAATACATGAATATGAAAATAAGGATAATAAGTCTGGAGATCGTCAGCCTCTTCTTCCACGACCTCCAACACTCCTTCAACTGGGCAGAAAGACAGGAGTCCCACACACTCTCACAGGAGGGCCTCTTCACTACGTCGGCGCCTCTTCTTCACTGTCCTGCCATCCAGGACTGTCCCCTCTGACAGTCCTGGACACAAGCTGCCTTGCAGCCTATTTTACTACTAAAGCATTAATGTCCTATTGCCACATACATAAGTAAATATTGTGGCCTAACTAGCCTACTCACACAAGGGGTAATGGGAGGGAAAATAATCTACCTTACATTCCTGGCTCACGACGCCTGTCCCTTGATGGTGTGAGGTTCCCACGCTTCCTGAGTCGATCATTGACGATCCAGGACGTTCCACAGGTCCTCAGGTGTCGTGGAGCCTTCGCGTCGTCGCCGTTCCAATCCCTGAGATTCAGCTACCCCAATCCTGGTTCATCGATAGGCGCTGAGCTAATCACTATTTTCCCACACTCGCCCCTTCCACAAGGCGTTGCTCCTTGTCCTAGGCACGGTGTCGTCCTTCCAAAACCCTCAGTGGATGTGACCCGATCACAGCTAGGCTTGCCCGCCACACCTTTTCAGACCCTCAACGTCCAGCGTCGCCGCCCAGCGTCGTCGCCGAATATTTTCCAAGTTTGGCCCTCTTCCGCTCAATAAACTTGGTTCCTTTGTGCTTCCCAGAAGCGCGGGGTCTCCAATATATCCGATGGGTTGCGATAGCCTGCACTAATCCACTAAGAAAGGCTTGTAGAGCCTCTAATCCTTGAGAGCTGACCGAGGTGCGTCCTCTCGCTTCCAAGGCCAGGTCAACTCTGACGTTGGCGCCGCCCGGGGCACTCGGTGACGTCACGGCGGGCCCTGATTGGTCGCCCGCGACCTAAGTCGGCCAATCCGCGATCGGCTAGTGTCCCTTCCAAAAGGTCATATCTGCATTAGGGGATACTCTTTCATTTTATATCAGGGCGCCAATTTCTCCTTATTTACAACTTATTATGTAACGTTTTCCCTTAACTGGCAGCCGGTCTGGTCGCCACATATATCAATAGACTCCCTGAACCTCAGAGAATCAGTAGGGAGAGTTTATATGACTCTTAAAGCAGGCAAACGAAAGAGATAGGAGAGGGCACCGTAACAATATCAACATGAGATCTTAATGATCCATGGTCAATATGATTTAATAAGGATAATACAGTACTGTATTTGTAATAATACAAACTATAATTTAAAATCTTTATTACTGTCTAATCTTTATTAAGATTAGGTATACACAGCAATGTGCTGCTACCCTATTCTATATGGAATATTACACAGTGTAGATAAAAAACTAGCTATAAGTTTATCTAATACTCCCATCTCACAGGATGGTTAGACATACTGTACATGGAATCAATTTAGAAAATACCAGCCTCAATACAAAAAACAAATCAACTCTGACTAAACAACTCTTCGCGATTTTCACAAGAGGTAAGCACTGAATCATGGAAACATTATATTATAATTACTCTTACCAGTTTCTACAAGACTCCTCTCAAACAATGTATTTTTAAACATGTTTAGGTATACACAGCAACGTTAGCTTCCCTATTCTGTATAAAGAACCACACAGTGTAGATCAAAAACCAGTTACAAGCTCATCCAACATCCTCACCTCACAGGATGGCCAGTCATACATGGAATTAGGAGAGAACAAAATACTTAATGCTGATCTATTGGCCTCCACTGGCAAAATCTGGGTGCAGCACAACAATATCTTCCAATATTCCTGAGTGTATGAAGTAATTACAGAGCTCAAAATACCTCATACCATTTAGTATGAAGTCACTGATAACAGGGCAATCACAGATATAGTGTTGGAGAGTATGTTCTCTCAAGTAGGACTGAAAACAGAAGTTTTTTTCCACCAAGAGGGCTATAAACCCATGGAACTGCCTACCCGCTGAAGCCGTAAATGGCAAATTCCAGCTAAAAAATATCATTAAGACAATTGGCGGGCCCTTTACCAAGCCGCCGGCTTTCTGTCCTCTTCGAGGCCACTAGATAGTTAGTGGCCCTTGGGTAAATTCAGTATATATATACAATAATTGTCAGCGCATCTTCCGAGCAACAAGGACAGCTACACAGTATCTCTTAGAATTACGTAGGTAAACAACAAATGTAACAAATTTGTTTACTGCAATGTCGGTGCTGGCTGTAGAAGTTGAAAAAACATTGTTTTACTTCGAAATATACTAATTTTATAAGAAAATTCGACGTAAATAGGAGGCAGTAGAGCTCCGATAAGCCATCGCTAAATCTTCAATATGAAGAATGTTGCTGCTCTCTGATTGGCCAAACGAAACACAGTAGTGACCTCTATCGGCACGCAGGTGAACCAACAAATTTCTTCCTAAGTGGACGTTATTGAATTGCACCTAAGCATCTTCTTAGGGCACACTTAGGAACCTTCGTAGCAAACCCACTTACGAAGAAATACACAGAGCTTCCTGATTCTAGGTCCTGGACCTTAAACCCACATTAACGTAGCGTGTATAACACAAACACCAATAGTCAAAAATGGGCAAAAATGGATTAACTTAACGACCGTTGCCGAATGTTGAACTGCAAAATCCTGCCATCAGCGGCTGGAGCATCGCAGCTGGGCACCAGCAGCTGGACATCGACAGCTGGAGCATCACCATCTGATGAAGAGAGAAAATTAGCGGCAACTGGCCACCAGGGAAGACCTTAGTGGTAAGTAGAGGGCCAGCTGCAAGACAATTTAGGCTAAAGACTGGAATAT